>JAKJJM010044176.1:0-12346 GCA_021901965.1 Pipa carvalhoi
TATCCAGCTTCAGATGAAACAACTACAGGGATGAATGGGTTCACACTAAGGTATAGTACAACATATGTAAAGATGTAATTTGACTATAGTTCTCCTTTAACGGTGAATCAGCTCTGTGGTACCTCACTAGTATTGGTGACCAAACCTAAATATAACCCTCTGTTTTCTACCATTGGAGACAGTTACTCACCTACTTTTTAACCCAGATTTTTCCCCAATCCAAGTCCTAATTATTTTATAAAGGTCGCTTTCTGTCTTAACATTTTTAAATTCATAGATATTAAAGATTATTTTATACCTCAGATTATTTTGAGGTAAATTTCTTTATTTAGCAATTAGTCTTTTTGTCTCCAGCTTTGCTGCTTTTATTTGTTTCTTTTTTCTAAAATTTAATTTAAGCTTTATACCTTTGTAGTGCTTTTTCATTTCTTTTTGATTTAGTAGTTTGAATTCTTTTTTTTTTGGCATTTATTGCCTTAATTACTTATTATTATTTAATCACAAATGTCTCTCTTACTTTAGCTTTTTTCTACGGTATGTACCGCTCACAATAAATATTTAAGATTTGTAAAAAAAAAATATGCAATTTAATACGTTGGGAAAGTGTCATAAGCCATAAGGCTTATGACACTTTCTCAAAGGTAATGGATCGAAAAGTTTTGATCGATACTTTTTAATTGGTACACTCTTTTTTACCGTCAATAAAAGTCAAAAAGGATGAAATCGGCCTTTTTGACTTTTATAAATTTTGCCCAGGATTGATTAATCCTGGATATGTATCTTCAGAAATCTCTGAATGGATACACTGTAGATAAACACTCTCTCTTTTTTCAGGATTCCTCCACCCAAGGCCCGGTGGAGGCCTTGGATGACAAAGACCCTCCTACTTCCTGGACCAAACCTTATAAAGACTGTGGGAAAACACTCCTCCAAGCTATGATATATACTATTACATTTCTATAGTAATTAATACATTGCTCCACTAGATGGAGCTATTAATATATTCTTAGCATAACATATTTAGCACATACCATTGCTAAAAGCTCTAAATAAATAAAGGGTATAAGGAAATGTAATTCTACCTTTTCCATTTTCTTACACCTGTATAAACCTACAACAAGCTAGTGTCTAACATTTACATTGTTGTAGATCAATTGATCAATATAGTTGCTCAGGAAGAAAGAATAAATAAAAACATATATTACTTTCCCAGACTTTTGAATAAAGTAGAAGATCAACTCACTAAATTTATCCCATCTCCAGGCAACACTTTTACAAAGGCTTGACCTATGAGGTGAACAAGCTCTAAATCTGATCTATGTTTTGTATATCAGTTGTTGAGCTCATGGCATATCGCCATCTTTTAATGCCATTACAATTATTACTGTAGCTGATATGGTAGCAAAGATTTAGAATCTGGAGGAAAAGAAGTAGCTTTTCACTTCTTCATGAATTCTTACATACCAAGATCATCAGGACAGGAAATGTACACATTCCTGAAATAGCAAACGTGGTATACAAACAAGACTCAAAGTAAGCATAATAATTTTAAGGGGTTTATGATGTACATGAGATGCTATTTAGCTTACTTACAGCATCTGACAAATAATTAGGATGGCTTATACAGATGCAAGCACGAATAGACATCTACAGACATCCACTGGATGACTTTCAATAGAAAAAGTTATGCAGGAGTAAAGCTACTTTGAAGAGCATAATGATAAAGGGAAAAAATACTGGTTTTAATAAATAGATTTATGAATAGGAGAATTGTAGTTAAATTGTTGCTTGAAGTTTTGTTAAATGACAGTACAATGTCAGTTTTTTTCTATGGCATTTGAGAGTTAAACAACATACAGAGTATCTTGAAACCTACTAATGTATGCTTGGCAGAATTAAAAGAATAATGAGCAAGTAAATCAGGTTTGGTATATTGGAAGCTACTCCAAACTCCTGCATAATGAATTCATGACTCCAATACCTCAAATCTTTCAATAGAATCCACAGATGCATATCTTAAGGCTAATTCCCATTTCAGGTAGGCACATAAAACAATGATTTGAGCAGCACTTCTGAAAAGATAAATTAAAACTTTGTGTTTATTATGGCATTTAAAACTACAGCAATAGACTTAGTTACCTTGTATAATGTGTTTAAGTATACCCTTCTTTAAATTAAATTGGCTAATCAATTCACATGATAAAATTTAAAGCCTATTCATATTAAAAACAACAAGATTCTATAACATTCTAAATGTGAGACTTAACATAGCATTTTTTCCTACAGTATTCATCAGCTTTATTATATCCATCTAAAATCTTTTATTTTAAGCCATACTATTTTAGAATTTCTGCTATTAATTCACTCATATTGCTAAGTTGCAAAACAGAATGGTTGTTCTATTTACTGTTCAGGTCATAGAGTCCAATTGGTCCCTTAGGAAGAGTTAAAAGTAGGTTGTACTGTAAATAAAAAATAATGTTAGAAGGGATATATGTTCAATGCAACTTCAGTCTTTTACCAAATTTTGTACAAGGTCATGAGTTATAACAAAGGTTCACTTGGCAAAGTGTAAGTAGATTTTACATTTAACTAAGCCTCTGCTTACTGATAGATTTACAATTATGTATAAGCAGTTTGTTACTTAATAGATTGCTTTCTACCACATTGTTATTTGTGTGTTGCTTTGTTTCATAAATATCAGGCTAGAGAAGTTTAGGTAGGAGTAACCCAACCTGTTAAATAAAATGTGGTTGCTCCAGCTTAGGTTGTAAAACACAACCAACTCTTCTTACACAATCCAGACAGTAAATGGATGATCCAAAGGAAAGCAGAACAAAACTTAAAAAATTAGAGCTAATCCAATCTAAATGCAATTTGTGATATAATAATGAAAGTGAAAAATAGTTAAATAAAATATATGTAAATTATAAATATATGTAAGTGTCCCTTTAGTCATTCATTGTTTTGTAAACTAATATTGACAGAAACACTAATATATGCATGAGTAAAATGGACATGGTAACAGATGACCTGTAATCACACAATTAATGATGACCAATAACAACTTCTGAAAAGTATAATATGGTATTCATTGTCATTAGATTTAACCTATTGTGTGCTATAGAAGATGAATGTAAATCTCAGTTTTGCAAGTAGACACAAGCTCTACCAGATTCCACATAACATAACCTATTAGGTGGGGCAGAATAGGACACTGTACCAGTCTTTTATTGATAAGGAAATAAGGGGTGAACACCTGCACTTTGGATGTGGGAATAGCAAAATATGTAACAGTACATAATTAACGTGAGACACAAATTCTTCACGCAAAGCCCCCTTGGTTCTCTGCTCACTCTCTAGCCCACAAAGGCTGTAATCATACAGTAATGGAAAATTGGAGAGCTGCACTCCTGACCTTCCTTGATATTGTTAGATGATTCCCGGATAATCCTTTCGTTGTGGCCTTTCTTGTTGACGGACCAACTATGGCGGAAGTGAACTCCCGAAAAGAGAAGACACACAATAGTGTGGTATGTTTTGAAAATGTAATACACAAAATTAAAATTAAACTTACAAAGTTTCCAGTAAAATTGAGCTCGTAAAAGTGGAGATCAAACTGTATTTCTGCAGCATGTTTTGCCAAAATACAGGCTTCTTCAGGGAGATTTAGAGTGTTGTGTATGATCTGAGGTGGCTTATATACCTTTTTTCAAATTTTCCTGCCAAAATTGGCAAACAGGAAGTGCATCAAAAACATCATTTCCTGTTTGGTGGGTCAGATAAAAAGAAAAGAAATTAAAATGGATGACAGGAAGTGCATCAAAAACAGCACTTCCTGTTTGGTGCGTCCTGAAAAAAAATTAAAAAATGGGGTTATGTATGTATAATACAGTGTAATGTAAGGTACATGCCAAATTATACAGTACATGAAGTAATAAATACAAACAATTGCATAATCAACAGATCCATAAAAGTTCAAATACACATTGAAGAAGATATAAAAAGATAAGGTAAACATGTTCGTATAACACATAAAGATGTGGAAGGTAACTAAGATTAGGTAAATAGAGGTGATGGTTAGTTAAACAATTAATAATAGAGGATATGATTTAAAATAAAAGTTAATGGAAATTGAGTTAATAAAAACACCTAATAAAAGTAGGTATAAATTAAAAATCAGGAAAATAAAATGTTATATTGATGGGAGATAGAGTCTATAAAAATGACCATAGGTCTATTTCTTTGTTGAGACCCCAGGGTTGTAGTGTTCTTAATTTAAAGATCTATTCTGTCTCTCTTTGGGATAGGAGTTTGTGGATATTGCCCTTTCTGTCTGTTGTCTTAATTTCCTCTATAATAAAATAATTTAATGTACGTTTGATGGGTCCTTGACAGCTAAGAAAATGATCTCTTAAGTTGTACCGAGTTTCTCTACGTGTTCTGTTCATAATGTTAATATGTTCCAGAATTTGGGTTTTCACTTTCCTGCTAGTTCTACCTATATATTGCTTTCCACAGGTACAATTGATGCAGTATATGACATTGCTGGTGTTTACAATTATAATGTCCCTTTATTTAGAATGGTTCTTGTGTGTGGAAAGAATGGAACTCCTTAACTTTGTGAATAGTATTGTGTTGGCATGCTTTGCAGTTTTTACAGCTGTAGAACCCATTTGGAATGCTGTTGGTGAGCCAATTGTCTTTATTTGTTTTTTCAAATCTAAAGTGGCTTTTCACTAGTATTTGTTTTATATTAGTTGCTTTTTTGAAAATGCATGGTACTTTATCTGGTAAAGTGTTTGCCAGTACAGGGTCTTGTTTTATGATGTTCCAGTTATTGTCAAGGATTCTTCTGATCTTCTTTTCATCCCTATTAAATCTAGTGATAAAATTGACACCTTTTGACCAATCTTCTTTTTGGACTTATTGGTTTCCAATTGTGATGTTACGTTCTGAGCTTCCAATAAATCTTTTTCTGGGTATCCTCTTTCCCAGAATACCAGAATAGGACATTGTACAAGTCTATTATTGATAAGGACTCTCAGGAACAATATTGGAGCACTGGGACCTGTGTTTTTAGAGGGCCTAAGCCACTTGGGTATTCAATAACCTCCTTTTGGGGCCCCAGGCTTACTGCTACTGGAAAAAATAGGATTCATGCACCATAATTGATTATTAGACCTGGCACTGATATATTTCTGGGAATTCATACATTAAACACTTAGCAGTTTGTTCTTTTCCAAAATGTATTTTGTATCCCCCTCAAAAATGTAATACTAATAATAAAATAAATATCCTTACCACTGTTAAATAAATATTTTAATAAATCTCACAGTTGGACATTGAATTATGCCTAAAATACCTTGTGTTAAAGACATAAATTACTTTGACCCATAGGCTGGACATGAAATGATGTTTATATTATTTGAATTATTTACGGGTTTATATGAATGGTAACCAATCAATCTGTAATTTCAAAATAGTTTGTAAAACAGGGAGGTAAAATGTATATATTTTATGAGGGTGCTTTGCATTGACGATATTGAGCATTTTAATCTGAATACAGATTAAATAATGGTTTGCCTTGGTGTCTGTATTAGAAGTGAGACACTGCATATTTAAATTATAAATTCATTTTTTGCATATAAAATTTCAAAGGATGCTGAACTCTAGTCTCTAGCTTACAGGCTTCCTTTTTTACTCTGATAATTTTGCTGGATGAAACAATTGTGAGTTTGTAAAAATGAATGTGGCACAGATGCTTTTCAGATAAAGAAAATTGCTTTGGGTGGTAAAAGCAAGAGATTTTTGATTATTTCCATTATGAGGTGATGGATCATTAACCCCTTTATTGTTGACATCCTATGGAGATTTAGTAAGCTATCTTAATTATTTTAAAATACTCTTCTTCGTAATTTAGTTGGTGATTAAAAATGCATTAAAATATGGCTAGAGAGGAATATTTCTATTCATTAGCGTATATGGAAACATAATCATGTTATATAGTTAATTTCCATAATTTCCATACAGATCTTAAAACAATAAGCATACTACAGTACAAACAATTTATGTTGAACGTGTTGGAAAATGAACATAATCATTAAAAAATGAAAAAAAAAATGTAATTATCTTTCTAGGAACTAGACAAAAGTTAGTAGACTGAGTCAGCTGTTAATAATAAATTTGTTGCTATGTAAACATTATTTTGATTAGTCATATTTGTAAGTATTTACATTCTAATAATAAATATAAAACTATGAAATAATACAACTTTACTTGCACCCTAATAGCTTCCTAATAAAGGTATAAAGACAGACAGTTGACCTGCCATCTCCACATATCAAACCATTTTTCGTAGTTAAGTTATACAGTGGGGAAAACTGAAACAGGATAATTGAGATATAGCAGATCATTTTAATGTCACTGTTAACACAATGCATCTGCATGTCCAAATGTCTTATCTGTAGATTTTCCACAGGACTAAATGTAAATTTATTGTGTCATCTTAAAAGAACAGTAACATTAAAAATGAAAAAGGCCTCAATTGCATTTATAATTACTATATATTCAAACAATTCTAAATTGTTTAAAGAAATTCAATATTTAATTGAAATAACACAAAATGAGCTTTAGGGCAGAGATTACATTTTTACAAGTGTTGTATTTGAATAGCTGCCAAATCAATGCAAATGGGAATTTTGAGTTATTTAATGTTACTGGTCTTTTAAGTTATTGTGTTAAAAAAAATCTGCAAAGTTAATCCTATCACAAAGTTTTCAAATGGCAAAGGTAGTCAAGCTCCATCATTATGTGGAAGGTGTAATATTACCACAATATTTTTTTTTTCTCTCTGAATTATCAAGGTATGAATTATGAAAGATTCTCAGGGTCTTCTTCTAAATCATATAAACCATCTAATAGCTTTTTACTTTCTCATTAGAAACATGTAGAAGTAATCCCTTCTGCCTGCAACCTATAGTTTAACCTACATGTGTTATGGGTGATATAAAATAATATTTAGTCCTCCCTAAGTACTAAATAAATGTAAAATTAGAACAGATCTTATTACATTACTACACTAATATACAGTATGGTTGTGCTGATAGCAGTTGTTTATAAAATATTTTAAACCTGCTGTTTCTGCGTTATTTGGTTGTATATTGCATTTTACATGTTAAGGAGAAATTATACTAAGCAAATGCTATAATAGGAAAACTGAACTGTGACAAATGAAACTCTACTTATAGTGCAGATGAAAAATGACATCTTACATTTATCAGGGAGACATAAGAGGGAAGCAATTACTTTATCCTTGATGAAATCATAGGTACTGTAGTCTGATGTTTTAGGGGATAGAATGCGATTAATGACCACTGCCTTTGCATTAAAACAACTCTTTCCATCTCCAATATTTATACTGGGATGAAGTTTTAGATATTCATTATGGTAATTACAAATTTGAAATTCCCATGTTTAGGAATTATATACTGCACTGTCAATAGGAAGCTGATGAACCGAGTTAGATTTACTAAATTGTTATACTAAATTGTTTTAAGAAGTAGAACCAATACATGTAATATAATTAAAAATTGTACTCTAAGTGATTATCCTTTCTCAGGAGCCTGATATCTGGTTAAAAAAATTTACAGTCTCACAAAGAAAAAACATCCCTCCAATTTTCAGAGACATGCTATATTGTTTACTGTTAGACTTCGATTATGTTGCTAATCCCCAGGGTCAGACCTTGAGTATTTTTTGGCTTTGTTCCCTTTCAGTGTACCGTGTAAGCTCCTGGAAGTAGACTACTAAATAAATGCAATTATGGCACTTCTCCATCGATAACAGATTGGAAAATATCGATCGAAAGATTTTGATCAGAAAAAAAATCGATCGGTATTTTTTGAATAGGACCCATTTTTTAACATCAATAAAACTTGAAAAGGTTGAAATCGACCTTCTTGAGCTTTATAAATTTTTCTCTAAGTGCTAGACCATGATTGAAACAAGGGGATGGAGGTCCCTGCCCCATAGAGCTTACAATCTAAATAGGAGGAAGACCTACATAAACAGATAGGAGGGTAACAAGTACAGCAGCATAAAGTGTCAGTTCATTAACCTATTGGTTCCAATTAAACAAGAAAATAAATGCAAAATAGAATAAATAGTTACATAAAGATAAAATATGGACATGAAATTGAGTGCTAGTGCTCCAAGAGGTAAGATTTCAATACCTTAAAGGGGTGACCATCTTAAGGTGAAGTGAATACACACAATTATATATGCTTTTATACATTTATATAAAGAGCATTGTATGGTACACACATTATTAATAAATTAGTGTTTTTATCCACTGTATTATTATATGTTATAAATTGATGCATACTGATATTCACATTGCATAGCACTTTAAAAGGTGCTCCTATATAAGGGCAGCACTGCACATGGGTATTTTTATGTGATCTTTGCACTTTGATATTGTACATCTGATGAAGCAAGTGTTAGGCCACTCCAAAATATTGTGACTTTTGCCATTCTGCAATAAAAATGAGGATGACCCCCTAAGATATATACGGTGAGCGGTCTGATTTTTTTTTCTGTATCATTTAATTAAAATATTAAATTAAAATTAATCTTGCATAAAAAGCATAATATAGGAGTAAAAGTATTGAAAACAAAATCATATACCATTAACTAGTTATTTTCCTTGGCATTTCTAAAAAAATTTGCATTCATAATGTATTTGAAATAAATTATAACTTTTACCCTAAAGTAATCAAAAACTAAACATTCATTATTATATTACATGATTTTGTTTTTCTATGTTTTCAAAATCAGATAAGTCTATTAATCTATTAGTTTATTTAATACATGATATTGTATATACTATGACTTAATAGAGAAAGCTAAATACTACGCCAGAAATCCTCACTGATGGATACTGATATATTTTGGGTGCATGCCAGCATAACTTGAGCAAATTAGCTTTCTTTTAAAGGGCTTTTGCTAAAATGGCAAGATAGATAACTAATCAATTATAAATTTTTCATTCTCTAGTCTGTTAAATCTGTTCGAGAAATGTATGAAATAGCCGGGGAGAAGAAGGTAATTTCTATTTGTTTCAACTGACATTTATACAAACAGAAATAAAATACTTAAAATAGATGCCATTGGAGCAGACTTTGTTGCAGAATGTCACAAACAGCTGAAATGGTTAAGACATCATAGCTAGCTCTTGCATTACAGTTTGCTCCATCTGCAAATTTGTTTAAGCCAAAGTGTGTATTCTGCCCACTTTCTCTGTAGGAACCATGACTAAGCACAATTTCTCCAAAAATGTCCTATTAGACAGATTTTAAGACAAGCAAAATATCACAAGGCAACGCTAGCTGAGTAGTTATCAAAAACTTGCTAATTCACCAACATCTGTACACTAATTATAAGAGAAAATTATAATACTGTCAGCAAAGTTATGTGGGCATCCCAATATATCTGATCAGTGCCAGTCTATATATTCATAAGCACTGAAAGTTTTTTTGACATTTTTTACCTTTTAATTGGTTTTCCCTAAGGATCATTGAATTTACCAGTGCTAGATGCTCCTTTTAATTAAGTGAAATAGCTTTAGAGATTTCTGTGTTAAAGGCAATGGGATCATCCACTCGCAGCATTAATACAATTCTCTATTCTTCCCTACAAAATGATAGTAATGTGGGTAACTTTATTTATGATGATGCAATTTGAAACAACACACTACTTAAAAATTTTTTGTGGGTTTATTACAAAGTTATTTTTCACTTGTCATACAGAAAGTTATATAAAAGCAAAAACTTCTGGCAAACAAGCAGGATCACCTAGTCTGCCCAACGAAAAAAAAATCTTATTTTTGTTTGGGTCATGTGCCTTGTATCCATTCTATTTACATTTTTAATTTCAATTACCTCCACCATATTAGCTCTCTAAATTTATATGAACATGTAATGAGTTCTGAATTGCTGAATTTGTCATTTCAGTTTCTAGTTCTTTAACATTATGGTTAGAGATGGCCGAATCGATTCGGACGAATTGGAATTCGTTCCGAATTTCAGGAAAAATTCGATTCGATGCTATCACCAAGACTGTCGCCGTAGCCGCTGCTATTGCTAATGTTATCACCGCGACTGTCGCCATCGCCGCTGAACCGATTCGTCGCGAATTAATTGGAACGAATCGAATTTTTTGAAAAAATTCGCCGAATCAGCCGAATCGAATTTTTCAAAAATTCGGCCATCTCTAATTATGGTCATTGAGGTCACTAAAATTTTGATTCACTAATACATGGGGCGAAGTTTAATAAGCCCGAAAAGACTTGATTTCATCTTTTTGGGTTTATTAAAGCCTCCCACACAATTTCCACAAGATGATCCTGCAGGACTTTCCTTTTCGATTTTCCAAATTGGATCTTTTGATGGAAAGGTATACTAGCCATAGGAGAGATTTCCATTGAAAAAATCCAGATCGGAAAATCGAAAAGCAAAGCTCCAGTGGGATGATCTCGTGTGGAAGTCTTGTGAGAACAAATCCAAAAAGACTCGAATTTGACTTTTCGAGCCTTTTTGGGCTTATTAAATTTTGCCCATGGTGTGGTCACATAAAGTAAGGAGTAATATGAAAACCTTGTATCTCTTTAGTAACACAATGCTCAGTAATTCATAAATTGCCTAATGTAATATAAAAAGCATTGGTAAATTCTTATGGAAGTCTATCCAAAAAAGAATAAGTTTAAAATACCACAACGTTTTTCAACTTTTTATCAACAGATATCCCTTGTAAGAAAGCTATCCATGTTTAAGTGCTATTTCAAGTATATTATTTATGTGTATGTTTGCTGTTAGGGTCTAGTTTATGCATTAAAGTTCAGGTGTGACAGCATTAATCTTCCATCAGATCAGGAAGTAAAAGTTGTGCCACTAAGTTATGCAGTGCTGTACAGTTCAGCAATACAAATATAGTACAGACATGAGAAAAGTGTTACATGTAGTAAAAGTGAAATTAATTACAAGCATATAATTATAAAGATACATCACTCTAAGTGCCAGGTGGTTAAAGAAACAAAAGGAAGGAGGTCACTGCACCATAGAGCTTACAATCTGAAATATAAATATATATATAAAGTGAACAACCACTCCCTTTAGGTAGAATACCTAACCTGAAGGGGGTAATTATTTGCTATATACTGGTATCTGTCTCATACATATTGTTCACATTACCTAAATAATAGCTAATTAAAAAAAATGGTTAACTACCATAAAATGTTTGTCATATATCAAAAAGCAGTCAAATAAATAGGGTGGACCTCTAATGGAAAAGGCTACTAGAGTGGTTTGCAGTGTTCTTTTTATTTTTGTTGTTAACTGAAGAGTAATTGCGTCATTGACTAAAGACCAAATTCACCTGTCAAATTCACCTCACTACAATTCGAGTCGCACTGCCAAAATAGATGCAAAGTCACATCTCAGTACTGAGTAAGTGGAAAATACACTTGTTGAACAGGCAGACAGTGGCTATTGCTATGCATACATAGTATGGCATAGTCAGTTGGATAAAAATAGGATGAGAAATCATGCGAGTGAGGCAAATTCAACAAGTGAAATGCAGTGATGTCAGTCTCACCATAGCCCACTAACTGTATTCTGTGAATATTCTATTTCTATGTCACCTTGTCCATAGGTCATGTTGTCACTTAGTCACAGTCGCCATTGCCACTTTTGAATGAATAGTCACTTTACACAACACTGAAGCCCTGACATCAACCCCCCCAATTCACCAGTCTGAAGTGGTGAAGTCAAACAGGTGAATTCAGAGCAATACACTTAGTCACATTTGCACCTTTGCAGCACTCTTCTGCTTAGCCAATAGTAGAAGTACCTGTGCACGTGCACGCAAAGAGATGTGAAGTGCCCCGTATGGTTTCGACTATCGTAGTCGCCTGAATTGGTCATCTATTCTTCATTTTGTAGAGTTTGCTCAATAAGAGAACATGGGGAAGTGAAGAATAAATGCAAATTTATAGCTCTACGTGACTATTCGGACAACGAGGCCCTTAGGCTGACGGCCTAATCCTTATCTGCTTCTGGAGTCTTTTCAGGCTTAATAAGGGCAGTCCCAATTTCCATATTATGGAAATCGGTGTTTTTCGATTTCCATAATATGGAAATTGGGTATTTGTACCAATCCGTAGCCATAAATTTAAATGGCTGCAAATTATTTTGGTACAAATATCTGATTTCCAGATTATGGAAATCGAAAAATACCGATTTCCATAATATGGAAATCGGGACCGCATGAAAGTCGGAAAGACCGGTAC
>JAKJJM010044186.1:0-11322 GCA_021901965.1 Pipa carvalhoi
CCATCACGGACACTTACACTACACACTGTTCTCGCAAAGCACTAAGCATTGTGGGTGACCACACTCACCCTTCACACAAATACTTTAACCTACTACCATCGGGCAAAAGGTATCGAAGCATTCGGACCCTCACACCTAGACTTTGCAACAGCTTCGTTCCACAAGCCATTAAACTCCGCAACAACCAGAGTCTGAACTGAATAATAATGATCAAAATCGTGTACTAGTGTTTGAAATTACCTGGTCTTTTCCTCTGTCTTGATCTCTTTTTACAATGTGTTCATCCCCCCCAATGTTAACACTCTGGCTATTTCATTTTTCAGAGTGGTGCACCATATTATTCAATAGTTAAGAGATATATGTTACTATTACCATTACAAAAACGTAAACTCCCATCAGGTTTGAGGATTAGGACAATAGGACTGGAACAGTCGCTATGGGATTTCTCAATGACTAATAAGTCAAGCATTTTCTTGACCTCTTCTGAAATAGCACTTCTTCTAGCTTCAGGTACTCTGTAGGGTTTCAGGTTTACCTTAACTCCAGGCTCTGTGCTTATATCATGTTGGATAACAGAGGTTCCTCCTGGCTTCTCTGAAAAAACATCCCTATTATTTATGATAAATTCATGTACCTCTTGTCTTTGCGCCAAAGACAAAGTACTTGCTATGTTTACATCTGGTACTCTTGGTTCAGTACCTGTCTGAGCACTAGTTTTGGCCATGAAGGACAACCTATCTTTCCCAGACTTTATAAGGTTTACATGGTAAATCTGTTCTGGTTTTCTTCTCCCTGGTTGTCGAACCCTATAATTTACATCCCCAATTTTCTCCATAGTCTCATGGTCCCAGCCATTTTGCTAACAATTTGCTCTCAAAGGTTGGTATAAGAACAAGAACTGTCACCAGGAGAGAAGGTACACACCTGTGCATTACGATTACATACATTTTGTTGAGCCCTTTGGGCTTGCACCATATGTTCACCTACCAATGGCATCACTGTAGCAATTTTCTCTTGCATTTTTGAGATATGTTCAGTAACACTTTTGTAAGGAGTCGTCTGTCTTTCCCATGTCTCTTTTGCTATATCTAGCAAACCTCTGGTGTGCCTTCCATATAACAATTCAAAGGGTGAAAACCCTGTAGAGGACTGGGGAACCTCTCTAATGGTAGACATAAGGTATGGCAGCAAGAAATCCCAGTTTTTCCCGTCTTTGTCTACCACTTTTTTTAGCCTTTAAGGCTTTTATTAAACCTCTCCACTAAACCATCAGTCTGTGGATGATAGACTGAGGTTCATAGTTGGGTTACATTAAATAGTTTACACAATTCTTTAGTAACCTTTGACATGAAAGGTGTGCTTTGATCAGTTAAAATTTCTTTAGGGAGACCTACCCTGCTAAATACATTTACCAGCTCTTTGGCAATGGTCTTAGCAGACGTATTCCGTAAGGGAATGGCGTCGGGATAACTGGTGGCATAGTCCATTATGACTAGAATGTGCTGATGCCCCCTGGCAGACTTTGGCACAGAGCCCACTAAATCCATTGCTATTCTTTCGAATGGAACTTCTATAATTGGAAGAGATACCAAAGGACTCCGAAAATGGGGCTTAGGGGCATTATACTGGCACTCAGGACATGAGACACAATATTCGGACACATCTTTGTGTAAACCTGGCCAGAAAAAGTTTTGTAAAATACGCTCAGTGGTTTTCTCTACTCCCAGATGGCCCCCCATTATGTGTCCATGTGCTAAATCCAAAACTATTCTCCTGTATGTCTTGGGAACAACTAACTGTTCCAAATATCTTCCCCTTTTTTAATCACATGATATAACAGATTGTGGTTTATAGCCATATAAGGAAAAGCAAGCCTAGTACCAGTTTCCACTGAATTCCCATTTAACATTTTAACATTTTCCCTGGCTCTAGCCAGAGTGGGATCCTTTAACTGTTCGGTTATAAAATTATCTTTATTAATGTCAAGATCCGGCAAATTCTCATCCCTTATATCACTATCGCTAGCAGAAGCAACAATTTCCTCTGTTAATGGAGGGGTACCTGCTTGACTATTAGCTTCAGGGCTAGGGTACTCAGTTTCTCTAGTCATAACTGTAAAAGTAAAAACCTCTAAGTTCTCAGGGAGCAGATCCTCTGCTAACCTTTCACTTTTATTAAAAGGGTCAGGGCTAGTCTTCTCCCTTTTAGGGAAACATAAAGCATCAGATATCTCTCCTTTACCCTCAACTTTATAGTCCCACAATTTCCAGAAGTGTGAGAAATCCCTCCCCAAAATGGCATCATGTAGTAAAGAGGGTTCCAACCCAACAGGGAACATAACCATACCCAAAGGAGTTTTTATGTTCACATTGGCTGTGTGATAGTTACGTGTATTCCCATGTATGCAAATTCCACCCACAGTGTTTTCCTGATACTTTGTGGGGTTTACCAAATCAGCTTTTAGAAGGGTTATTAGGCTTCCTTAGTCTAATAAAGCATTTACACATTTTCCTTCTACCTTAAAGGCACACATTTGTTTCTCAGCTTCAAACTGAGGTACTGCTGTACATACTATCTCAGCAAATAATCACACCCGTCTGTATCTATATGCCATCTCCCATTCCATGGGTTTATCATTTAGAGGACAATTTGCAGCAATATGCCCCAATGTTTGACATTTAAAACACTGTATAAAGTCTTTGCTCAGTCCTTTATATGGCACTGACCTTCCTGGCACAGTTTGCCAGTCTTTAGATTTAGAGCTTACAGTCTATCCACTTTTATACACATCCTTCTCATATCTCCAAACACGCTTTTCCCTCAGAACAGTCTTACCAGGTAATACTGGAGATTTTGCCTTCGGAACGAGTCCACGGGGTGGATGTGTTAGGCTCATCAGTTCTTCTGCTGCTGTATACCTTTCCACTATTTCTACCAGCTCATCTGCTGTTTTGGGATCTGCATGGCTTACCCACTTTCGCATAACCGCTGGAAGGGATCTCAGGTACTGGTCCATTATGATCCTTTCTACAATCTGTGGTCCCTTTAATTTTTATGCCTGTAACCACTTCTTGGTAAGGTGGATGAGGTCATGCATTTGAGAGCAGAGATTCTTGTGCACTTGATATTCCCAGCGATTCACACGCTGGGCTCGAACTGAAAGAGTGACACCCAATTGAGCAAGGATCTCAGCTTTGAGTTTTTCATTGTCCAAAGTATTTGTAGGGTCCAGGTCAATGTAGGCCTTTTGGGGTTCACCAGACAGAAATGGTGTCATTAGACTAGCCCACTGTTCCCTTTGCCAGCCCTCTCACTCTGCTGTCCGCTCAAATGTGGTAAGGTGTGCCTCTTTATCCATCATCTGGGATCATCTTTTGTAGAAAATGGCTAGCCCGTACAAAACCGGCAGTAGCCACTGAGGGAGGTTGAAGATTCTTTGCTACTAGCTGCTGCACGACCTCTTTCAAGGCTTCCCAGTCTTTTCTCTGTTCCTGCCGATTAGCTTCCATCTGTTCAGTTAGCCTTTGAATAGTCTCCGCCAAGGCCCTTTGCTGAACTCTGGTGGCCTCTTGCTGAGCCGCAGTAGCCTGCAATAACTCTTTAATAACATCCTCCATTTTATTGCAAACAAAAACAGTCTTTTTGCAAAATTTCAAAAATAAGTGTCTGGCCCTTTAATTTTTTTCCAGAATCTTTTTAAGACCCAGATCTTTGTGCCATAGCAAACTCCACCAATTGTGACGGGGACATGTATCCGGGATTGCTGTCTTATGTTTTCAGACGGAGGCATACTTCAAATAATCCCAAAGAATGCAAACAAATCAGTCATTTAAGGTGGAAGTAGCTTCAGCTAGTTTTATTTAGTTGAGATGCAGGTTAGAAACCAAAACAGTAATGCAGTGTAAACAAAAAAATAAAGTCCTATGCAACTTTATGCCACACACAGTTTATATCTCCAACAGAGATTTCCAGACAACTTAAACATAATACTGCACTTTACCATTCCTCAGCATTGCTGCTTGCAGCTCTCACATAGGATTCCTTTTTCCAGACTGAGAGAGAGACACAGGTTTACACACCTTTTTTCTTATCCCAACAGCATAGATCCCAGCTGGAGCCTAATTAACTACTCACATGGGTTTCAGTAGACATATGAGAGGAATCTGGGTGAAATATACACGCCTTCGACCTGTATACTAGTATTCCTCTCACACTATGAATCCTCTCAGTATTTATTTCTTGTCTCACCAACTGTGCTTACTTCTCATAGTGTTACACTTAATCCAGAGTATCTCAGTGATAGTACATTCTTCTCATAGTGTTATTCTTAATCCAGAGTATTTCATTTACCTTGCCTTCTTCTGACAATGTTACTCTTAATCCAGAGTATCTCAGTGACTGTACCTTTTTCTCATAGTGTTATTCTTAATCCAGAGTATTTCACTTACCTTGCCTTCTTCTGACAGTGTTACTTTTAATCCAGAGTATCTCAGTGACTGTACCTTTTTCTCATAGTGTTAGTCTGGATTAAGAATATCTCACTGACCATTCTTTTCTTCTCATAGTGTTACTATTAATCCAGTACTTCTCACACCTGTTCCTTCTTCTTACAGTGTTTGGGCGGTATTTAAGAAAGTCGGAAAGACCGCTACAGGTCTTTCTGACTTTCTTGCAGTCCCGATTTCCACATTATGGAAATCATATTTTTCGATTTCCATAATCTGGAAATCGGATATTTGTACAGAAAAAATCCGTAGCCATTATAATTTAATGTGGAAATCGGGATTGCCCAAATTAAGCCTGAAAAGACTCCTGTCGAGTCTTTTCGGGCTTAATAAATACCGCCCTTACTCTTCATCCCATCAAAATTAACCATTGTGATGGAAAATGTAAAACAAAGAATAAATGCAGATGGAGCAGAAATGCATACAGCCTTTGGTATATAAATTGCACACAGCATCCCAGTAAATAAATTGATGTATTTGTCTGTGCTAGATATTGCTTTTATGTCTGGTGTATTTCTGTGCAGCCTTTCGTGCAGCTCTGTAGTCACTGTACCTTGTAAGAGAGACAGTATATGTGCTTACGTGGGCAGTATCAGACAGTGCTTAAATCCCCATATGTTATTTTTTTTTAAAGAAAAAGCAGTTTCACTGTTGCAGTGATGTCAAAGCCTTATAAATATAGAAGCAAAAAATAAAAAAATGAAAAAATAATTCAATAAAAAAAGACCAAAATAGGAGGACAAAGTGCCTTTGCTGTCTGTCCCTTTTTTTAATTAAACTGTGTGTCTAGGGAGTAGTCTGGCTATAAATTGCTTGAGATAGGAGTTTTGGCTATGCCTCACCTTGTCCCCTTAAACTGTGTCCTTGCCTTGCTGTGAATGCCTTGTTCCACTGCCAACTAACAATGCTGCTTGTTTCGGGGTAAGGAAATCTTATTAAAATATACAAAGGTGTTAATACTAATCATTTTGTGTGTTATGATGCACTCAGATGTAACAGGCTAATTTGCACTGTGTGGGCAATGAGAATTGAATGAATGATCTCCAATATCTGAGCACTGACGTATAACTGTACTACTAATGGTAGTCAGGAAATGATAGATAGTGTATAGTGCAGAAAGATACCAGTTAATTCAGCATGTTTCTTTCCAGAAATGACTGATAAATATTTTTTTTATTACAGAAAGTAAATACCATAAACCCAGAAACTTCATTTTAACTGTAAGTGGCATGCACACTGGATGTGATATACTTATTGATGGTCAGGCTGGTCACATCTGCTAGAGGAAGTGCCACAACCACTGTACTGTTTGATGTAAGTTTTATATTGAAATACCATCTTCTACCTTTTAAAAATTCAGGGGGTAATTGGCTAAAGTGAGAATTCGACTGTCGAATCTCAAACAGCGGATTCCCATAGCAAATCTGCGACAGCGATAATTTTAAAGTTGTGACTGAGATAATATTCCCTTAATGAAATCGTGACTGTGACAGTAGCAGTCTATTGCAAATTCACACCTTTACGCAACAATTTGGACTTTAGCCAATAACCCCCTAATTGTTTATGGTACCATAGCCTGAAGCAGTCAGTTGGGGGTTATTCATGAAGGTCTCTTCCTTCTTTAACAACAAAGCAGGTCTTTACCAATACCCGTGCCATTGGATTAGGATAGATCAAGAAAAGAAGACAATGGACGAAATTTATTAAAATCGCTAAAAATCAGACGATTTTTATTGATATCGCGATATCGATAGTGATTTTCGATATTGCAATATCGCTAAAAATCGGCCAAAATATCACAATATCGAAAAAAATTGGTCGCGATTTTTTTTACGTTTGCAAAATTGGGTTAAATACCATCCAATATTGCGAAATCGGTAATTCGATATCGCGATATTGAAAAAATCGCGGGTGATTTTTTTCGATTTTTGTAAAATCGGATTGTAATCGCGAAAATAACATTGATATCGTGATATCGGTAATTCGATATTGCAATATCAGTAATTTGATATCGCGATGTCTGTAATTATCAGTGATACTTATCGAAATCGGGAAATCTGAAAAAAAACGATTTTAATTTCGCCCAATGTTGGTAAAGACAACAAACTCACAAAATAAACTACTTCTTCAAGTGCCAAAAGAGGAGACTAGAACTGGTCAATATAAAATGACCTATTTTATTGTTAACAAGTTAGATGTAGTTTTGAAAGGACCCCAATACCAGTATCTAGGGGAGAAGGTCCCAACTTAGGATTTTTATCCCACAAGCGAGTAACGGGTTGGAGGCCTTTGGACATATGGGCTATTTCTTTCAACTTTAATTTCAGATCTTTTACCCCACCACCACTAGGTCAATGCTGACCCCCACTATATTATTGATCCCTGACTCCCTTAATTCATGTTTTTAATAGCCAATAATTTGGCTTTGTAAATTGGCATTTTCTAGATATCTGCCTATTAATTAACAATTCCCTTTTTGCAACTGTACCTCTTCATTAAATCGTTCTCCAAGCAGCAAACTGTATGGTTGTCTGATGTCACCAATGCGATCAGAAGGTGAATTTGGACATAAATTTATGACCATCTATATATTTCTACTATCTTTCCGTGCTGATAAAGAAGCAAGGTTCAAATCACTCCCTATATAACTTTATATATGACTAAATACATATAAAATATATATGTTAACTTTTCTCAGCCTAAAAGTAATTTTTCAATTCTATTCTACTTTTTAAAGCACTGTACATTGTTTGAAGGAAAAAGGCAAAATCTATTCTACTGCTGATGATCACAATATGCTGTTTTATTCTGTTGTTTGCTTAGTTTCTGATGCTTTGCAGTACAAAGTGGTATCCTATGCTCATAGCATTATATTTCTAACGAAAGGAATAAGGGGAAAAAATTCAACATGACTAATGACTAGACCTTATATATACCAATATTTGAAAGACACTTTTTTTCCCCTCATAGGGGAAAAGACTCCTAAGAATACAAACTTACATTTTCTCTATAAAGACAATTTGTTATTTTGTCAGCATAAACAACTAATGCACATTCAAGGGAGAAGATGTCTGAAAAAAGACAAGCAGCATATTAACGCTCGGGGCTTAAAAAATATAGATGGAAATCTACTCATCGATTTCCCTTATGACCTTGTGTTATTACAAAAAATAAATTTGAAGGCTTCTAAAATTTCACAATTGAAATCAGATGTGGCCAACATTTTAATGGCCCTGGAAATCAAGACCTTTTTTTCTAATATGCGTTAGTAAGTAATACTTTCAAAATGACTACGGCAAACAGATGATGTTTTTTCTGTGTTCCTATATGCACTGCTTACCATCTGTAAGTGTAGAAGGACATGGCTATTAAAATAATAAAAGTTTCTGTTTTTAGCCTTGCATATAGCCACAGAAATGTGCATGGGAGCTAAATACAAGAAATTCCACTTATGCTGATGTAACGGGAAATTATTTTGCCAATAAGTAATTGCTGAATTGATGCACAATGTATTTCTGCACTGCGATTTCACAACCCGCTTAAGAACGCAAACAGAAAGTGCCACTTTTCATTCTGCCATAAATATATACGTGTGTCTGCATGAAAAACTAAGCTAGTTATGACTTTTACTTAGCAAAGACATATGCAGGCATCTTATTCTTTAAACAACTATTGGGAAATGTTCCATGCATGATCTGGTATATTATGCAAAGACTAAATATGCTCAATATTTGTAACACAATTTCCAATAAATATTTATAGACAGTTAAATGCTTAAAAGTGCCAATTTAAAAATATTCTGGGTTTTAACAATTCATAGTCATTATGACTACACACCATCGAGCAAGGTCAGACTTGAGCCTATAGTGCTTCACAAACTCAGTGAGGTCATCTACAAAGAAACAGGTTCCAGGTATTGTCAACAAATTTTAATGTTTCCCAATACTGCCAATGACACTAAAGGTGTGGTGGTACCAGTGGACCCTAAGGGACTGATTTATTAAATTGGGATTTTTACTATAGAAGTGAATTTTCATTACTTAAGGTCACTATGCGCCAAAAGTCATGAATTTATTACTCCTTATTCACTAAACAGAGGATTCTCTTAGTATGTATGTATGTATAATTTTATTTATAAAGCACCACAGATTTACACAGCACTGTACAGAATAAAAACACAAACACAATACAAACATGGGAAAAGTGCAATACAGAATACAGATGTAGTATCTCAAGGATAGTTCACTTAAGTGCTAAGTTGTGGATGACACATGAGGCTGGAGGTCCCTGCCCCATAGAGCTTACAGTCTAAATGAAAAAGAATGTAAATGTAAAGAAGTAAACAGCTTCAGGCGCCATGCCTTGTGTAGTACAGCATAGTGAGTCAAACAGTAGCAGCCCTGCAAACTACCCCTTAATGCGCTACTTTGATCTGGTGAAGAAAAACTGGTGCACATGACACAGTACACCTTGTCAAACTCGCTACTTCAACATATGTGGCTTACCTGTGCATGTGCACGCAAAGGGTTCCATAAGCAGTGCTGTAGCCATTGTTTGTGGCGCCCAGGGTGGTTGAAGCTACGCCACTGTCCGTAAGTCTGCAACTTTCATAAGCATCTGAATTGGTCACAAATTCGTCACATCACAGAGTTTTTTGATTATGTGAAGAGTGGGAAGTGGTGAATCAATGTGAATTCGGACCTTTACACGACTGTTTGGACTTTCATTAATAAACCCTAAAATATAAAGAACAACTTGCCTACTGGCCTCCATCTTATATGAAAGGTGCAAAGCCAGAACATAGCTCTGAGATTATAAAGAACTCTGGGTAACAAATTGCTTAAAGCCAGAAGCAGTGCTTGCTGAGACCAAAAGCATTTGTTAAGACATTACTAGACTGTCCCCTTTTTATTAAAAATATTGACGTTATCCTGTGAGCCTCATGTCAACCAATATCCCAGCTAAGGATTTTGAACTAGTATGTCTTTTTTCTTAATATTAGCATTTATACAAATGTGAGGTAACTGACATACTGCATATCATGCCTGAGATATTGTAAGGAAATTCGAAAGTAAAACCACACAATCCAGCAGAAATAAACAAAGTATTAGAAAGAAAAGCCTGAGGCAAGAAATATGGCAGTTAATACTGTAAAACAAGTACTGTAAACAGTGAAGATGAACCCTAGAATAAAGAGTGAGTATATTATGTTTTGTCTGAAGATGCTTGTTTCAAGATATGTACACTGTTGTCGTGGATCCATAACAGTAACTCTTTGGACTGCTTTTCTGGGGCACCTGGGATATTACTCTAGAGATATTGGAAAGGAAAATGAGTGAATGCACTTAATAGGAACACTAACATTCTTATTTAGAATGATTACAAAAGGTTCCATAGTGTAATTAAATAATTATTTCCAATATAACACTTTACCAACTATGCTTTTTTTAAGGGGGCAGGTTTACAAAGCAATGACAAACTCTAAAAAGTACAAATAGAATTTTTAATCTACCAAAACCAGCTACTGCCTGGTACAAAGTTGTAATTGGCAGGTTTAAAATGATTACATGTTATGCAGAAAATGATATCTAATCCTTACTAGACTACAAGATATATGTGAGCAGCAGATACCATTTGGATCTACTATTTCCCTTGACCTCTTCTGAATTCCATATCACAGCATTTGCCCCTCCCAGTAAACCATGCCCCCCAATTAGAAGTTAGCATTTACTATTCTACTAATGAATAATAAGTTCAAATATCTGATTGGCTAATAGAAGTGACAGGACATGGTGACATAAGGTTGACAAACTTTTCTGCGTTACCCAAGTGTTTATCTCCTTGTTGTGTCCTTTGTTCTCAATGGCTCTGGTGGCAGTCATCTACCAATTAACATATCTCCATTACTGGCTAAAACAAAAGCCCATCTTATTCTGGATAGTGGTACTATTAAGAATTAGCTTGCATTTTGTTTCCGATGAAATATTTCTACCAACCAAAGGGTTGAAGAAAAAGACCCATGTTAGAAAACAGCTGCAAAGATAATTAACAGTAGATAATAATTCCAGTTTTACTTTATCGGGTACATTCTTTCGATAGTCTTTAATAACTGTGATTAAATAAATGGCTTACAGAGACAGATAATACTAGCTATATTTAGTTTCTTTTTATGAAATGATCATTTCTTAAATAATTTTAATTCAATCTAATTTTTTTTTCACAGTATCCTCTGAAAGTGGGATATATTCCACATTGAGAATGTGCTTATTTATAATGCATAATGCTTTCCATACATTATGGCCACCTACTGGTCAAGAAAGAAATAGCTCCTAAATATTTTTTACATTATTTTTCATTTGCTTCATATTTAAAAAAAAAAAAGCTTAGCAAATGTTGATCAGCTTTTGTACAAATTCAGCGCTGGAAATCCACGCTAATATATAAATTATTTTTTTACAAAATAATGACTGCTTTGCATGAGAATGTAATTTTTTTTAATGGCTCGTATAATAACTTTTCAACGGTCACTGAAACAATAAATTTAATTAGGGTATACAAACAACCCATGCCTTATGGAATTTATTAGAATAACTCAGTAAATGTATATTTTAAAGAGCAGGTTTTTTTTTTTATCATGGGTTGTAATGATTTGTACGATGGGGAACTAATTTAAACACAAACAAATAGAGACTTTTCTTTTAGAGGACTGATAATTTATGTGATATCCAGCTGTATTTCATTTTAATTGTATATTTGTTCATACACATTATATATATATATATATATATATATATATATATATATATATATATATATA
>JAKJJM010044210.1:0-11314 GCA_021901965.1 Pipa carvalhoi
TCATCCAGCTTCAGATGGAAAAACTACTGGGGAGAAATGCTTTTTACTATGGTATAGTACTGCATATGTAAAGATATAATCTGACTATAGTTCCCCTTTAAGATACTTATGGCTAGGTATGTTTTACATTAACATTCAACATTTACTGGTCCACTACAGTAAGAATAATGATCTCAAACATCTGATTGGTTGTTCTGGGTTATTAGACATAGAAAAAGTTATCCCCTGAGTATTTGATTCTGTAAATCTTTGTCAGATTTACTAAAACCTATAGGATATTGCTGCTTTTCCTGACACTTGCAGTGTACTTTTAAAACAAATGGTGCATGGTGGAGGATACCTTATCTGCCTACTAATTTTACAGGATATTGCTTTATTTGTACTACTTCAAAAAGGAAAGAAGAGAATCTGAGAATTAAAGATGATATGTTTTATAATATTAAACCTGGTCTGTTGGGAATGCTGTTTATTTTATAAATGATTATGTACTTGTGTCTTATTTCAACCATACTAACTCCTTTAAATAGCGTATATAAATGATCAGCTATGCAATGGGGTTCTAAGTACTGTACAATAAACCTTACAGGCAACTGGACACTAGGTAACCTAACCTAGTGAACAGCATGCAATCAGGACAGACTTTTCATGAAACTACTGTCAGTATATTCATTTTCTTGTGGTTTTCTCTTGCGTAAAGATTATTATTATTATTTATGTGCATAGTTTGGGGATCTCACAAAAGTGATCATAGCCAAAATAACGCAGGTGTGGCCATCTATAGTAAGGAAACAGGTAGACAGTGCAAGAATAGACAGCCAGAATATATAGTATGAAAAATATTCTTAGCCTTACAGATTACTGAATCTCAGATTGTGCTCATTTGCATTTGGGAATACCACTAAGAAGATACGTTAATTACTGTGGAAATGCACCTAATGAAAAGATTATTTATTCAGTCTGTTATTATGAAGATAAATTAAAACAGTTTAAATAAATGCTGCTTAGAGTAAAAGAAAATAAACTTTTGACACATGATTATAATTAAAGCGGCAGCAGGCTGAGCAACCTTACAGATAATGGAATGAGTGTTTGAATTACATGATATGAATATCAGTAAAGAAGCCAAACCGATAGTGGGGAATTAATTAAATTGTCAGCATTGACTTTCTGAAGAATGAATATAAATTTACCGTTGGAATCCTTATAACATTGACTCATAGGTGAACAATAAAAGTGGAAGGTGAGAAACAGGAGACATGAAATATTTGCAGATCTTTTCAATTAAGGCTTATACAGAACTGACATACCCAGTATATAGCACAGCTATAGAGCTGCAGAAAGCTGCAGTATATCTCAAGTTTCTATCTCTCAATAAAAGATATGCTAGTGACATTACAGATGGATCTGAACTTAGTAAACCATCTTTTGCTAGATGATACACTTTGTTTTCTTCTGCAGTAAATAGTGTGCTGGAAGTGTCATGATAGAATGCTTTAATAAGGCCTGTTACATTGCTGTGTGAAAATTTCTTTTCAGTGATAGATTTTCGTATATATCACATTGCATCAACACTTTGCATGTCTTTCATTGCAATCTGTAGTTTTGTGTCAGACAGCACCTGTAAGGATTCGTCAGAGGTGGGTGAGGGCAGAGATGAGGTTGCAGTCGAAGCCCACAGGGACTTTGCACAGGCTACTCCCAGGGCGCGGAGTCTAAGCTATCCCTTGGTCTTCAACAGTGACTCCCGCAAGGGGATATGGACTTGGCCGCAAGGAGTACCCAGGTTGCGGCCCCCAGGAAAGCCATCCACTGGTGGGTTGGGATATAGAGGTGAGCAGAGCAGAACTAAGCTGAGTACAAGCAGGCAGAAGCTATGGTTGTAACAAGGTGCAGGGAGGAATCATGAAACAAGACTCTATTAAACAATACTAAGACCATAAACTAGCCCAGGCACTAGCAAAATAAATGCTATAATCGGGCACAAAGCTGATCAGAAATGAGCCTTATATAGGCTGTGTAACGGGTGCGCCCCTGCGCCTAGCCGCTTCATATTTTCTCAACTTCAAATTCCTCTTGGCCAGTGACTACAACAGGATCAGGAGCAGAAATACTAGAGGAGAAACGATTAGATACAGCGGGTTTAAGGAGGGATACATGAAGGGAATTAGGGATACGTAAATTTCTGGGTAGGGAGAGTTTCATGACCACTGGGTTTCATGACTCTAAAGATGGAAAAAGGGCCAATAAACTTGGGACCTAATTTCCCAGAACGTAATCAAAGGTGAATATTTTTCGTGAAGAGCCATACCAAATCCCCAATCTTATAGATTGGGGCTGAGCGTCTTCTGCGATCCGCAAAGCCTTTCTAAGAGGTGGTTGCTTTTTCCTAATTTACGCGAACAGATTGCCAAATCGACGTGAATTTACGCAACTCTGTGTCTACCATGGGAACCGTGGAGGGAGCGGCGGGCAATGGAAATGCCTTAGGATTGTACCTGTAGACACAGAAAAATGGGTAAACATGGGAAGATGAGTGAATGGCGTTATTTTGAGCAAATTCAGCCTACGGTAAGAGGTCAAGCCAATCATCTTGGGAATCAGAAATAAAGCAGCGAAGATACTGTTCCAATACTTAGTTGGTCCTTTCTGAACTACCATTGGACTGTGGATGATAGGCAGAAGAAAAATGTAGGTCTACTTGAAGCACTTGGTTAAAGGCTCTCCAGAAACGGGAGACAAATTGAGAGCCCCTATCTGAAGGAATGCCATGAAGACGAGAAATGTGAGAGACAAAAAGTTGAGAGTTCTTTGGCAGAGGGAAGTTTTCCTAGGGGAATGAAGTGAGACATCTTACTAAACGATCCATAACTACCCATATGCATGTATGACCTTTAGAAGAAGGAAGGTTGACAATAAAGTCCATAGCTATATTTGTCCATGGAAGATTACAAATAGGTAGAGGATGAAGAAGTCCACTAGGAGCTGTGTGAAGAGATTTGGATTGCGCACAAGTATTGCATGCAGCTACAAAATCTTTAAAATCTTGAGAAATCTCTGGCCACCAGACAGAATGAGATATAAGATCTAGAGTCTTGGTCACCCCAGGATGGCCCACGTGTTTATTGGCATGGAAGGAAAGGAGAATCCCCTTACGTAGATCAGGAGGCACAAAAAGAAGTCTAGGAGGGGTTTCTGTGGGTGGGGATTGTTCAAAAGTTTCCAACTCAGATAGGGATACTGGAGCTACCGCCACAAGGAACTTGACAACGGGAATAATAGGACCCTGAGATTCAGTAGTTTGTTCAGAGTGAAAACAACGAGAGAGAGCGTCTGTTTTTTTTATTCTTGCTTCCCGGAATGTAAGTAATTATAAAGTTGAAGCAAAAGAAGAAAAGTGCCCACCTAACCTGCCATGGGTTCAATCTCTGGGTCGAACGAAGGTATTCCAAATTTTTATGATTGGTCAGGATTACAAATGGATGATAAATAATGTCGCCATTCAGTCAAAGCGAGCTTGAATGCCAGGAGCTCACGATTTCCCACATCATAGTTTCTTTTGGAAGGAGTAAAACGCCTGGAGAAAAAAGCACAAAGGTGAAGCTTCCCAGTCAATGGGTTTTCCTGGAATAAAATTGCACCAGCTCCGGAATCAGATGCATCCACTTTTACTCTGAAAGGTCTAGAAGGATCAGGATGCTGGAGTACAAGAGCCAAGGAGAAGGCTTCTTTGAGAACAGCGAAGAAGTGTAGGGCTTCAGTGGACCAGTCTTCCGGTTTGGCACCTTTCTTGGTTAAAGCTGTGATTGGTGCCACTACTGTAGAGAATGATTTAATGAATTGCCTATAATAGTTAGCAAAGACTATAAAACGTTGGATTGCTTTAAGAGAATTTTGGCGTGGCCAATCTTTTACCACAATATAAACAAAGTTTATCTGTACAGCGATGGAGACGTTCTCTGTCGGAGAGCCGGGGGGTTACTGATCTGCATGGGTTCTTCTGTCACGTGAATTGCAGAGGAATTTCCCACTGTGGAACTGGAGGGGAGAGCAGTTGGTACACCTTTCTTCTTCTTCAAACGTCTTACTCTCAGATGATTATCCATCTTGATAATTAAGGCAATCAGACCTTCCAAGGAAGTATGGAGATCTCGAGCAGCCAGATCATCTTTTAGGGTATTGGAGAGTCCATGCCAATATGCTGCCACCAGAGATTCATTATTCCAGCCAGTTTCAGCCGCTAAGGTGCAGAACTCAATGGTGTAAAGGGTGACCAGACGCATCAAATACCCGCCATAAAGCAGAAATGAAAGTATCGGAAACTTGAACCACTGAATCATTATGTTTCCACAGGGGAGAAGCCCAAGCTAGAGAATAATCTCTCAGCAGAGAGATAACAAAGCCCACTTTGGCTCTCTCAGAAGCAAACTGCGATGGAAGAAATTCAAATTGGATCTAACACTGGTTGATTAAACCTCTACAGGAACTGGGATCACCACAATATCTTTGAGGTGAGGGAATACGTGCATCTTTATTTGCCAATGGTGTAATGGAAGACAAAGTGTCCGCTGAGGTTATTGGAAATATGCCAACATTTTCTAAATCTTACATCTAGTTATCTAATAAATGTCTTAACTTTTTTTTGTATATTCAAGGACACCCTTTTATGAGTAATTTGTACTCTTCTCTTTTGTGAAGGTTTGGTCTCATATAAAAACTTTGAATATTTACATGGGTTATACATTTCTCTTTTTCTACTAGTACTGATGGGATTTGTGAAATGATTGTGGTACTTGTGCCCATACCCATATGTTTGAATAATAACAAATAATGAGCATGCACAGATCATTTAGTTGAAGGAAAATTATGATCTGTGGAGGGAACTTTGGAAACATGGGTCTTTAGTGCTACTGGATATCTGGACCAGTTTCATAAACCATTTTTTATTGGGCTTTGATTCTAAGATAAAGCATATTGTCTCATTATAAATTATGCATGAATATGCATTGCTTGCCATTATGATGAGAAAGCTCTAAATAGATGTATAAGGAGATTGAGAATAGATAAACAAATCTAATAAAATAAAAGGATCTGCATAGAAGACTTGCATTAGTGGACATTGTAATGCATTACGGCGTAAGTCATTTCCAATCGGGGATCTTTCCTTAGAGAGTTTAAATATTGCCTTCGTAAAAACATGACATTATAGGAAGCAGAAATTTAGGAAGCTTTTTTTTTTTAAATTAGCTATTTCTTTGAAACTCTTACGCGTATTCTGGTACTTCTTGTACTTTTTTATTTTTAGTAAATGCTATTTTACAGAGTTTTGGCATTATAGCATTCATATGCATATCTAGTTCTGTGTGTTTTATATTGTCTTCCATATAATATGAAATGTAGCTCATATAGCACAGCCTATCGTATATTACTGTTTTTTTTACATATACCCCAGTGTGATTGTGTTGTGCATACTAAAGCAAACAAAAATCCACTTATTGGTTAGAAGTTTGCACCAATTTTTTGTTACCTCATGTTTGCATAATTTTTTTACCATATATTTTACCACTTTTAAAGTTATTTTGCAATTCAGTATATATGGCAAACTTTTTTAATTGCAACATAAGCAATATGCAGTGGCTAATGCACAAGAACAAAGAGAGGGACTGCAGAATAGCAGTGGATAGAGACAGTAGGAATGAAGGAATGGGGTAGTTTTTGTGCACTGGGTCTATGGATCTCCAGTTCTTGGACCAAGAAAGTTAGGTTGATAGTTACCATTTCTGCATAACCCTGCACCTGTGGCTTAACAGATTTGTTTTCTCTTACTTTTCTGTACCTTCTGTCAGTTTTGGTGGCTGAAATGCTGTTGAGATGTTCAAGTTAATGATGTTTTGTATATCCCTGGAATGGTCCTCCATCAAAAAGGCAACTGCCAAATGACAAAATAGAGGTCAAAATTTAATCACTGATGAAAGAAGACCGGCATAACTTGCTCTGATGAGAGCATTCAGAAGGAGAAAAGGGGTATATAAATACCAACATTACAATTATAAAAATAGGGCTTTTTTTGGTAGCCATGACTTTTTTAAGTAATCTTTGATCCTCTCTGGATAGAGCACACTCATTTCTAAGTAAATACTGGCCCTTAATGGGTCAGCTCATCCCTTTTATTATATTGTTTCTGTGATTAGCTACTAGAACTGCTGTAACGATATAATAAAAATCCTGATTGGGCTAGATAAAGTTTCATTGATCTTAAGTTCAATTCTTGAGTAAGTAGAATTATACATGTAATTCAATTTTTTTAACTTTTAATTTCCTGATTTTATTTTTAATGTAAGTAATGTTCCACTTTCCTCTCTGGGGGTATGAGGCAAGCAGCAGGTTGCAACTGTTGGCAGCAAGTAAATTAAAGTACTGATTTAGATTCCATATATCCTGATATCCAATAAGTTACCAAATACTACAATGGTGTTATGATTTCACAGCAAATATTATTGGGTTGTGCCAGACAGGGGGAGCATATTTAAAGTTATGGAAATGATTTAATTCTTTTTTATTTAAATATTTCTGAAACACATGCGCTAAGGGCAATCTCAAAGTGCCACCACTAGTGCCTAAATATATGCAGCCACTTTCCTAAAGTCGGTCTATATCATTAGTATGTGCATGCCTGCTTCACTCCACAGAAAGCAGGTGCCAGCTGTAAAAAAGAGCAAGATAAGTTTCAAAAGTAGGTCATGATTTTAAAGGTCGAAGAGCATGTGCAGTGACTATCTCAGACTGGAATGTTTGGGTTTACCAGGAAACAAGAGATAAGGGACCTAATAATCAAAATATTTTCTTCTTCTTTCTTCATTTGCCTTTTTGACCACCATGATGTTAATGTATGCTTTCTCTTGGGCCACTCTGACACTGGACAGCGTAATTTCTCAGTAGTAAGCACTGCTGCCTTCTAGTCCTACTTGTACTAATGATATCCATTTACCCAATTGGTTAGCAAAGAATTCAGCTGTCTGTGTGACCAGCTGCATGATCTTCAGAAAAACTAAAAAAGATTGATTATTCTAGCACATCATATCTGGTCACGCTCTATACTTTTCTGTCTTAGTCTGGACTTGCCTAAGATTTTTTGAGCAGAACATGTAACAAATGACTTGTTTTTCTAAAGGTCCTTTAATCTAGGACTTCATAACACTTGCACTTTAATAGAGAACATAATATATCAATTTCATTTAAATTTAACTTGTTATTTTCTAGTAATAAAAATCAGTACTAATGATAAAATAATAGGACAGGAATAGAATGCAGAAATGAAATAATTCTTGGGTATTTTCAAATGTTAGATCTGTTTTGAGGGATAATAATTTACATCTATTCTGTATACAACATACGTTTCTGCCTTACAGGCGTTCATGAGTGACACTTCAGATTTGCAATAAGCATCCAAATATAGTGTATATATTCCCATTTATTAGCTCATCCCCAGCTGTTAAATCAGCCAATGTGAACAGAAAAAAACTCACTCCTGTGATATCTAAGCAGTTTCTAATGTTTTTAATGTTAATGATAATTATTTCAATGTTTCACCTTGTAATGAGAATGCCCAGAAATTAAATACAATCATGATTAGAGACACAATGGTGGTTTATTATTCTAAAAACAGTGGCTAATGCAATCTAAAAATTATTGATTAGGCTCATTTAGTGAATGAAATAACTAAAGATACCAAATGTAAAAAGCTGGAAATTATTTGACTCAGATCTAATTCTAATAAATGTGTAAATATGAATATGTACCATGTGCCCAGTAGTATATGAGAAGGCAGTCCTTTCAAACAATTGTGATTCCAGAATTAATGTAACAATTCTCATCCAATCATGATTAGAGTCATATGCCTAATTGTCCAGTATTTTGCAATAAGGGATACTGAGATGATAGATTCCTTGCTGTTAAAAAGCAGAAAATAAGTTCATGTTGGCATGGAGGAAAAGAGAAAAAGGAATCTGTACGTAGGGGCAGATCTGGATGAAAGCTCTTTTTATCAACAAGCAGTGCAAAGCAGATGAGCTCAGAATAGAGTGGCTGCAAATATTTACATAGCAGCAGTGCCTTTTTTTCTGGTAGTTATGAGAGATGGCTTGTAGTTTGGCCTAATATATCTAGGGTGCCAGTTTCTGTTTGTTTGCCTTTGTAAAAAGGCATTTGTATTTTAACTACTGTTTTGCTGGTTAATTTGTAAGTGGATATTTGCACTGAGAGTAATGTATGAACAGGGAAAATTGTTTCCTGATGTCTTATTAACCCGTAGCAACCTACAGGACCTAGGATAATGAAGGTCAAACTCTTGTAACTGATATGATATGATATAGTAACTGGATGATTTGTATGAGTCATTCAAAATCCAGCAAGGGGACCTTGGATAGGTTTGTCAGACTGCTAAGTCCTAAGCATCTCATGTCTAGTAGGGAATTATGTTTGAATGCACTGTTTAAGGCTGAGTCAGAAATGATGAGCCCAAGACTAGCCGAGGTTCCTGGGTACACTAGGGAAGCGGAATCCCAATGGCAGGATAAAGGAAGGGCCAGGAGTTGCAGCTACTGCAGGGAACCTGGGCTCTGTACTGAAGACTGATTAGCATATACTGATCTGGTATTAGTTATAATGAAATTCAGAAGAACAAAACAGTTTAGCCCCTTTTTTGCAAGGGCCACTCTCAGCAGCCGCACTGAGAACAGTGCTGACAATGCAGTCTTATGTATGAAAGGTGGTTTTGGGGGGTTTGGTGATTTCAACCATCCAGCGCTCTAAGATTTCAACAGGGATGCACTGAAGCTGGTGTGCTAATGACTGTTTCTATTCCATAGTAAATTGTTCACTGACCTTCTTTGGATTAGAGCAACGGTTCTCAACCTGTGGGTCGCGACCCCATTTGGGGTCGAACAACCGTCTCAGAGGGGTCGCGAACCACTGCCGATTGCCTCAACGTCATCACGTGACGCGCGTATGTGATGACGTTTGGCCACAATGTCATTACGTGGCCGGGCACACCCCTGCGATGACCTCATCGCAGGGGTCGCGGTGCAAAAAGGTTGAGAACCGCTGGATTAGAGGGACAAGTCTAATTTTGATATCCTGATTGAATGCAAGGCATACATTCACACTAGCCTGGAAACTACACTAAAGAAAGGACTGGAGCCTGAATTTGTTAATACATCTCATCTCTTTTGGATTCACGCCATTTACTGTACAGGACTCAGATTGTTGGGTTACCAATCCAAGGAAAGATCTGTTGCTTGCTTGGCTATAGTGTCTAATCGCTGAACTGTGCCTCCCCGTATTAGAATACAGTTCACATGTCATTTGCAATGGTATATTAGGTATTAACCCTATAGTGTCTAGTGGATGTCATAGTTAAAGGTGATGTATTATTAGATGTAACTGTGACCTTGCCTAAGGAATTTGAGAAAAACATGAAATCACAATGTTTTACGACTGGCACTGAAAGGGGGGTAGAGAAGAGAAGCCAGGTTTATCTCAGTAATGGCCTTCAGAATACTTTCACAAAACTTAGAATAACAATTCTAGTGTTGAATTGACCGGATGTTATAGCCCATATATGTATTTAGATGTTTGTAATACTTATGTAACTAATAACCAGTAGTTTTGGAGAAGTTATAATCCATCCCATGTGGGACTGTACCCTCTTTTTCTAGCTTATGTATAAAGTATAAAAGTGTGTATTGTCAATCAATAAACCAGATTTCATTCCAAAGAGAAATGCTTGATCTCTCTGAGCATGCTCAACCTTTAACCTTTGATTTGGCCAGTACTGGGAAATAGCGAGATGATCTGAGTTCCGATCACACTGGTGCCGATTACTGGTACCAATTACTGGAGACAATGCTGGCATGAATGTTTGACAGCCACACTGAAATACACTCCAACTGCTCAGATAGGACAAAAAGCAGAGACCAGGGAAAATGATAATGCTGGGCTTATCAGAATGAACCAGACAGTACTGTTCGCAATCTGTGCACTACTGAGCAGCAATAAGGAAAGTGTTGTTGGAGATAGAGTGGGGAGCTCTTGACCGGTAGAATGTTAAGGTGAGATAGATACAGGAGGGATTTAGCATTCTTGAAGTCAAGCTTTCTGGGACACAACAGAAAAACTTTTAGCGGGGTACTGTCAGGATTGGTGAGGGTGGAGATGAGGTGCAGCGTAACTCACAGGGACTTGATGAAGGCTATGCCCAGGGCGTGGAATCTAAGGTACTCCCTGGTGTTCGCCAGTGACCCCCGCAAAGGGATATGGACTTCACTGCAGGGAGCACCCAGGTCGCGGCCCCTGGGATAGCCGTCCGCTAGTGGGTAGGAAAGGAAGCAGGCTGAACAGACAAAATTTATTAGTACTGGAGGGTAAAAGGTATTCATAGCTTTAAGCGGAAACTGTGACAGGCAGGTGGGAACTGAGGCAGGCAGGCAGGTTGGTACTGTGACAGACAGGCAGGTGGATACTGTGACAGGCAGGCAAGTTGGTACAATGACAGGCAGGCAAATACAGACTGGTAGCAGGTACTGACAGTCATGCAGGTACAGGCTGGATACAGGTACTGATAGGCAGGAAACAAACTGGAGCCCAAACACTATGAGAAATGCTTCTATAATTGGGCATTGACTAGGTGCCGCTTCAGCCTTATATAGGCTATGTAAGGGGCGCGTTCCTGCGCCCAAGCGCGTCAGGCGCGCACCCCCGAAACGTGGCCACGCATGTGCGTGACGTAGGCGCGTTGCGGTCACGTGGTCGCGAGTCAGAAATACCAGCGGGGAGTGACCACGACCATACGCGAGAGGAGCGCCGCGGGAACGGACGCAGGTAAGTGACTCTCCTTACAGGTACCAAGGATAAAACAGAAGAATATCAGGGAAAGTCAAAAACTAGATCCTAGTTAAACACTTAAAGGGGTATTTATAAAGATTTCTGCTAATTTATATAGAATTCAATGGGGAATTAATATGTGAAAAAATGCATCAAAAAGTGACTTTCGACATGATGATAAAAGCTTTTTTAAATAGGTACATTTTTTACCACTGTAAAAAATAACCTACTGTTTCTCCAGCATTAAGTAGTCAAAAATGTTTTCAACCTTGTTAAAGTGGACCTATCACCTCCAAACAACATTAGCTTATAAAATAGCAGTCTATAGGAACGTTTTTGTAATACACTTCCATTAAAAAAATGTACCTGTCTCTGTCTTTTTAGCCCCTCTCTCTGCCTGTCAGTTCGACACTGCAGGCTGTGTCGGATAGAAAGG
>JAKJJM010044256.1:0-10167 GCA_021901965.1 Pipa carvalhoi
CTGGGGGGGATCGGGCGATGTGTGGGGGTGGTGGGGGAGGTGTGGGGGTCCTGTGGACCCCTAGTGTAGGTGCAAAAAAAAAAAAGCCGATTCGTTACACCGAAGCAGCATGAAATTCGGATTCGTTCCGAATGGAATTTTTTCTGAAATTCGGAACGAATTCCAATTCGGACGAATCGATTCGGCCATCTCTATCAGGGACATTTAACTGCGGAGCAGTTTCCTCCTCCTCCTCCTCCCCAACCAACATCTCTAGGGGAAATTTACCATCCGTGTCAGGGGTCACCCCAATCATGTCTTTTTGATCAAGTGTATCAGCAGCACCCTCTACAGAGGGCTTACCCTTAGGTTTTTCCCACAACTTCCAAAATAAGGGAAAATCCCTCCCAACAATCACATTATGCAACAGCCTTTTTACCACCCCTACTTTGTGTTCAACACATCCCACTGCAGTCTCAAAAGTCACCATAGCAGTGGGGTACTCTCAGGTGTCCCCATGTATGCAAATAACCCCCATGGGTTGCTTCTGTAACTTTCGGAGATCCACCAAACTGGCCTGTAGGAGGGTTACCATACTCCCAGAGTCCAACAGTACATTTACAGGGTGCCCGTCGATGTTGACTGAACAGTTCATCTGTTTGGGTACTATGGAAGGTTGTGCCGTGCACACTGCAGCTGCATACAAATGAGTGGGGCCTCGCTTCGTCACATTCAATGGGTTCCTCCCTTATGGGGCAATTAGTCGCAATATGACCAGGCCCTTGACACCGCCAGCATATAAGGGTTTTGGGTTCCCTTGTAGGGGATCTTTGTTTAGGAGAATAGAGCAGTAATGGCCTAGCAGGCATATCTACTCCAGACCCACTCTTTCTTAAATCTCTGACCCCAGTAATAGCAGGAACAGTCTTACCATATTCTGGCGTTTACTTATTCTTTGGGAATACCCATTTACTGGAGCTTTCCTGTAGACTTGCTTCTGTAACGAGGATTCTTTCAGTGATGTCAACCAAGTCGTCTGAGTCCTTAGGTCCTGCTTGGCTTACCCAGTGTTGAACTTTACCTGGTAACGATCACAAGCCATTTACCATTTGTTTGGTTGTTAACTTTTCCGGTTGCAGCCACTGACTTATTAGGTGAAGAAGATCACACATCTGGGACCTGGCGGATTTCTCAGTATCATATTCCCAGGCATGCACTCTTTGGGCACACACCTGCATGGTGACTCCCAGCCAGGCCAAAATTTCCTCTTTGAGTTTTGTATAGTCATGCACATCCTCCAATAGCATATCATTATACACCTTCTGGGGCTCCCCAGTAAGATATGGCGTTATAACAGTAGAACAGTCAGCAATTTATGCTGTTTAGCAACTCTTTCGAAAATCATCAGGTATGCCTCCACATCGCCCGCAGGAGTCATCTTCTGTATCGCTTTCTGAACAGCTTTGCGAGGTGTCTCCTGTGTACTCTCCAGAGGAGTCCTCTCAGACAGAGCCTTTATTTCATGTTGTACTTGCAGGTTAATTTGCTGCTGTTACACCAAGCAAACTTGGTGAGCATCTGCTTGCGCATTTAACTGTGCCATAAGTATCCTGTTAGTTTCTTGTTGTGCTTGTATGGCTTCGTGGTGGGCTTGTTGTTGAGCCCTCATGGCTTCCTTGTGGGCTTGCTGTAGCTGTGCATTAGCTTGCTGCTGCTGCGCATTAGCTTGTGTAACACTATTGTTACGGTATATACTAATAAAACCAGTAACACAGCTACATTTCAACATACACCTGCTTTTGCACATATATGTATTAATACACCCAGGCTAAAGCAGAGACACCTCAGGGTTTTAGGCCCCGCTTACATTTGGAGTAGGCAATATTAGAGCAGATTTAGTGTGATGCATAATTGTTATTTATAATAAAGAGGGCGCCAGTGGGTCTTACTTAAAAAACAAAACATATTTATTTGAATAGAACAAATATAGCAGGAGAGGTAGTGAGGTAGAGTGTTATAGTTCAGCAAACACAATACATATGGTTCAGCAGGGCATAAGTTACAATGATAGATATTATATAATTACCACCAGATGATATACTTAAAATCCACAGATGAGCTTTCAGTATGTGGCTCCTAAGAGGAATAGGAAAAAGGGCTTGGACATCAGCTGGACCATATATCGGGCATTCCTTCTTCGAGAGGGGCTTTCCCTGGTCCCTAAGCCTGTCCTAAGTAACCCTAAGCTCTGTACTCCTTTAAATCAGAGCACACTAGGCCCCCTAGACTACTAAGCTCCTGGTGGGGTCTATGTCTACCCATTACACTAGATAATCCCTAGCCTGTCCACTCTCACCTACTAGGTGAGTTAAACAGTAATGGGCTATCTAATCTAGGCCTCATTCGAACCATCCACCAGCCTGGTGGAGGCCAGAGCTGCTCCTTCAGCTCCCTTGGTAGAATAGGCAAAATGTATCCCTTCAAATACTGTTTTGTTAACTTTCTGCAGTGACTTGATTGGCTGTCTCAATCTCTAGGCAGAGAAGCTAAAAGGCAGGGCCTGACAGAGCTACGTAAGGGATTGTGGATAAATTAGTAAGAGTGGCGTAATTGGAACATTACATGGCAGCCACTTTTAAGCAGGGAAAATAAAATTTGTATAGCAATCACACACGTCCCTTTAAGAACTTGGCCTTTAAGAGTACTTCGCCTTTAAGAAATCAGAATGCCCGCATCCTCCACCATATGTAGGGGTTTACTCACTTGATAGGCAGCCTTCTATGAATAGTTCAGCAGGAACAGCATCTCTTAAAAAGAATTGATCTTTTATTTTCCACAGAACAAACTTTAAACAGACTTTTCACACAAGAAGGTAAACAGTCCTTCCACAGAGGTAATCCCTCACACAGGAAAACAAACAAAACGATTTCCAACCAGTAATTTTATGCATAGGAAACACAGGTTTTCTCCAACCTCCTGAGGGATTCTAAACACAAAAGTTTTTCTACTTTGAAAAGAAACTTAAACCATACCCAGGGCTTCTCCCACCTGTGTTTTAAGGGAGAGATTTCAGCCCACAGCTGAGGCTGATTTAAGAAACTGGGCTGTCTTAAAGCCATAGTAATGAAAGGTTGGGGATCCATACCTTCCTTCATGTAAAATGCCCCTACAGGCACTGCAACCGCTACACCACATTCGGCTAAATAAAATGTAACGGCAGGTAGCAGCCTCACAAAGCTCCCCGTTCACTGACTTGAAATCCCCGCTGTTACTGCTTTCATTTCTGTCAGCGGACAATATACCACGTTTATTAAATATATGCTATCGGCAAACTACTTTAGACAACTCTGCAGCAAATTGCCCTGTAGATGTGTGAATTTGCTACAAATAGGTACTTGGCATATTCAGCAAAGACTTCCTTTCTTTGATGCAGCAAATTCTCCTGTAGTTACAGACACTACGAGCCTCATTCTCAAAAGTCCGAATAGCCATGTAGGGCTATGAATTCACATCTATTCTCCACTTCTCCATGTTCACTCTGCGAAGTGGTGAATACGCGACCAATGCGGGTGACTACTACGATCACAAACTTACAAGGGCACTTTACATCTCTTTGTGTGCGTGTGCACAGGTACTTCTACTATTGACTAAGTGGAGGAGTGTGTCAAAAATGAGAATGCGACTAGGTGAACAGCTCCAAATTCACCAATTTGACTTTGCCACATCAGACTGGAGAATTGGGGGTCTGATGGCAGGGCTCTGGTGTTGTGTAAGGCGACTATTCATTCAAAAGTGACAATGGTGGCTGCGATTAAATGACAACATGACCTAGGGACAAGGTGACATAGAAATAGATAGAATATTCACACAATACAATTAGTGGGAAAGTGTGACACTGTCGTCACTGCCCTTCACTGGTCAAATTCACATCACTCTACATGACTTCTCATCCTACTTCAATCCACCTTACTACGCCACAGCAATTGCCGCTGTCTGCATGTTCGACAAGTGTATTCTCAGCTTAGTCAACAGTGAGAAGTGAATTTGCATCTATTTTGCAATGCTACTCAAATTGTAGTGAGGGGAATCTGACAGGTGAATTCACCCTTTTCAGAGTGAGACCCTAGCACATGCAGAGTGATGTGAAGAGGTGTGTAAGTACGCAACCTTAGTAAGCTGTCAAATTAGTTGCAAATACACAAAATTGCATGAATATGCAAAGTAACAGAAGTGGCAAATGATGTGAATTCACACATCTATGCAAATGTTTGTATTTTAATGAATAACCTGCATAGTTAGTGGATAATTTAAGTAGCAAAAATAGGCATATAGATGGATAGAATGTCTTTCCAATTGGCTCCAGCAGAGGGCAGTGCATGATAGTCTGTGGCTTGTAAATAAACAGTACTAGATTTATTTCTACAGTCTATGTGCTTCTGGTTATTTATTCTTTACTACTTTATTCTACTCATTCCAGCAACATGATTGACAATAGTAATTAGGACATATTAATCAATCATAAGAGCTAAGAAATCGAAAGAGTTGTATAATAATTCAACATTTTATAAAATGATACATTGTATCACCCTGGTACAAATTCCCCTATCCTCCAAAAAACAAAACAAATGCCTCAACATTGATAGCAATGATTTACTATGTAGCTAACCCACCTGAGACTAACAGTTTTGTACCTTACTTTGACATGCAAGACTGATGCTGAGATAGTATAAGCCAGTGGTGGTGAACCTTTACGCCACCGAGTGCCAATTGATGACGTCGCTCATCAATTCAGTGTAGGCTGCGAATCTCACCTGAAAACCTTCAGGTCGGTTCCACAGCCTATACTAAAGGAGCACTCACTAGCAGGAGTTAAGGCATTAATGAGCATGCACTATTTAAGTTACATGTTGACCCATGCAGTAATAAGTCCATAGACTATCAAAAACAGGAAATCTGCTCACTACCATTCTGCAGTTTATGTTATCATCCAGTTGGTTAAGTGCACCAGCTGCTTAGTAGCCAGTCATGCCCAATTAAATATAAAGTGCTAAGTGTTGCACTACACACAAATCACAGTTATCATTCTCTGTACAGAACAAAGCACTGTCTAACAACAAACCCAGAGATCTCTTGATAGTAACTGGTGACTGCTGTTTGAGTTTAACGCCACTTGAACAGAGTTTAGGTGCAAAGTTAAAATAGATATATCCAGACAACACAGAGCACTCAGTAAATGTGAAGGCTCTTACAAGGTAGAGAATTACGCATGCATCCAACACTGTAGATTGGCATTGTTTCATTGTCACCGATTTTTTTTTCGGAAAAACAAAATGAAATCAATTTTATTATGGGAAAATGTGCAGTTTTTTATTTTTAAGGTAAAAATGTATTTTGTTAGGAAAAAAATGTAATTTATATTTTCATTTCTGGTGAAAACAAAATCTTGTTGCCCTCTTCTCAAGTGTTTATAAGTTGTTGCCCTCAAGTGTTTATAAGTCATCTTGCACATTTATGTATGTATAATTGTATATAAGGTACAATAAAACTGTGTGACTTCCTGTAATTTATATACTTATAAATGATGCTTTCTGATGCCAAGATTTTGTAATGGGCCTCTTGACCTCTTGACCTCTCACAGGGGGCTATTTATCAAAGTCTGAATTGTCACGTAAAGTTGTGAATTCACCACTTCCCTATATTCAGGTATTCAGCAAACTCTGCGATGAAGCGAATTTGCCAGCTAACAACAGTCGCACTCTACACAATGGATGGCTACTTCACTAAGGGAATTCTTTGTTTAGTGAATAAGGAGTAGAGAATCAGAGCATAGCAATCTGAAGTGATGAGAATTCTCTTCGACAGTTGAATTCTCACTTTGATAAATAACCCCCGCATTGTTCTGCCCACCACTAGTCTTTAGTTTTACTGTTCTATCACCAGGGCGGGGCAATTTGAAGCCCTAAGGTTGTTCCTGGCAATTTTAAAAAGGAGCCCACAAACATATGAACCATCCACTATCGCCTCTTATCTTTGTTCTAGAGGGCAGGCAGGGTCTATGGCATATAAGAGCCCCCATACCATGGCACCATATGAATTCTATGTTTTCCACCCCTAGAAACCACCCTATCTACTTCACCCTCCCACTCCATTTGCCTTTAGCGTGGGTATAGCCCCACATTAATGAAGCAGGCAACTTTGGCCACTTCTTTATTTCTGTGTGTTTCTCTTTCAAAGAATTGGCTTTCATTAATACTAAACTTTATATGTCTTACTGGAAACTGCACAGCAGGAATATAGACCCCTGCTTGATATAAATCACAATGAAGATGTGAAATAACTTTTTGGTAACACATTCTCCCACACTCATACACTGCTTCTGAGCTAAAGCTAACTGATATGCACTCCTGCCCCTTGGGACATAGGCCTGGTACAGTTTAAGGAAAAGGCATTATGTACAGTATAGTCAGCCAGACAGGTGAGCTACCATATTACATTTTTTCAGTTATTAAAACCTAAATGATTTACGCATGCAGCTTGTACTTGTAATAAAATAGATGTGGACCCTGTAAAGTGCTGTGATCACTGATAGATTTACAATTACAAGCCACATGTACAATTATTGGCCTCCCAGTGCAATGGTTAGGCCTGGGCTCCCTTAGTCTCAGATTTAAACATGTATACTTTCTATAGCCATTTGTAGTATTAGCCTTAGTGTTGTCTTTGGACTACCAGAGGGCAGGTAACTATGGGGGTGAAAGCTGTAGCAGTCTGGAAATGGAAGAAATAGATGGCACTGAAGTCTGGGCAGAAAGGAGAGGGGGCCCATTCCCAAATTTTGTACTGGATGATTTGCTTCTTGTTACGCTACTGAACTGTATTTATATTTCTCCATCTTAGATGAAAGACCTAATATTTATTGCCTATGGTGCCTCTTTGGGTCATATTCACCGCACCCCCTGTGGTTATGCACTAATATTATTATAATAATCTAGGAGTATAATAGCAAACCTACTGTATACTTTATGCCCATTATGTCTTTGTTATACATATCTGTATATAATATTTATAACAACAGCAACATTAAGGGACAGATTTTCCAAGCTTTGAATGTCTCCGAATGTACCTTTTGCGAAGGCATTTCCGTGAAGTGCATAAGTCGCGCCGCTGAAATAGTTGTGGACGCACTTCATGCACTTCAGGATCAGGTGAACAGAGTTTTGTCTGACCCTCGCAGAAGTGCATGAAGCGCGTCCGCGACTATTTCAGCGGTCGCGACTCATGCACTTCACGGAAAGCCTTCGCAAAAGGCACATTCGGAGACATTCGGAGCTTGGAAAATCTGGCCCTAAATTGTTGCCTAATACACACTGATTATTCAATCCCTCATGGTGTCTTATTATGTAGTTTATGAATTAGTGTTTTTACATAAAGGACCAAATTAAATGTGACATTGTCCATAGAATGTAACAGCCACAGAAAGATCCTGCTGATTTTGGTTTACAGACTAAGGTTCCAAAGATTTCTCCAAACCGCAAGAAACTGACAAAACAATCAGAAAAACCAGAGCCTCCTTAACTGAGTGACTTATCCATTCTATTTTCACCTTGTACTGAACAGTTTCTTGGAAAGTGCAGTACAGCCAAGAAGATAATTGCACTGATTTTATTTTCCACTAATGACAAGTTGTTTGTTGAAGAGAAAAAAAGAGTTAAAGCTAAAGAGAAGAATGAATAAAAGGCACAGAAATAAAGCAAACATTTTTTTAAATAATTATGATGATGTAAAGCACAGAGTCATGTAAACTGCATCTGTGCATTTAGGAGGATCAAATCAGCAACGTCAATCTACAGTGTGTATCTGCCCGTGAGAAGTTTTAGTATGGTAATGTATGGTTTTTATTTTCTATACATATTCCAGAATTTTCCAGATCTCTTTTTCTTTATTGTGAGACTGTTGTGACACAAATTTTTCTTTCTGACATCTCCCAAGCAATAGCAGCTGGAACCACAGAACATCAAGCATCCAAGGGCTAAACTTCACATTACTGATTTGTAGAAATAGAAAAACAGCTATGAAGCACAACACTGCAGGGTGCCGAGAGCTTCCACATCCCCATTCATGGCATAGAGTGTTTATTAGATGTTTTCAGAAAGGACTGGGCATTGCCAATTAGGAGCCCTTTGTCATTTCCTAAGGTATCTGCAGTACAAGTACATTGCTGATTAAAAAATAGGATAATCTGCCCAGGAGAGAAAAAGAATTTCTATGTTATCACTGGAAATATTTTTGTACTGAACAGCATGTACTAGTGTAAGATGTTATCCTTTGAGGAACAGTTTAGGGACTTGTGTATTTCCTGTTACATCTCTTGAGAGTAGAATTCTCAGACCCTCGCCATTTGCAAAAGTCAATCTTTATGAACCCCCAGGTACTGCTGTATTATATCAGTGGTTCAGCATCTACATCCATTTCCATCCTAATAGAAAAATGAGAGCATAGACTACATAGTTGAGATGGTAAAATAAACTATCTCTAAGTAAATATTATCTCTATGGGGACATAAAGGAATTAGCAGTACTATGATGAACGGATGGAGAAAGGCAGACGTTACATTAGTGCAGTGTTTTTACAAGATAATTGTGAGAAAAATAAGCTCTAGGTTCAGGAAAGTGGAACCATCATAAAACACCATGTAACTTCACAAAATTAATCATACAATCCAAGTGAACATTAAGGGAAAATATACCCTACTGAGAATTCATTTACTGCTTCCAGACGTATCCCAGACCTCTGTCCTCATGGTAATACACAATAATGAAATCACAATAGTGCATTAATTTAGTGTGAAAGGACTGAAAGTGGCTATACACAGTCATGGACAACAAACACCAAGATGACCAGCACATTTGCCACTGTCGTTCTAACTAAATTAGGCTGATATCTACATCTCTGTTTATTCGCATGATTGTACATACAATTGGATCAATCATTTGGGGCATTGTACAGTTTGTCAATGACCATGTATACTCTGGCATCTACCATCCTAACACAGAATCTCAACTGACCAGACTTAGTTTTTATTGTTCTGGATGATCGTATATATGAAACAATGTTTATAACTATATAGGAAGACAAATTGTTCCTTGTATACCCTCCTCAAAATTTTCTTGAAGAAATGACCTCTGCAACATTAAAATAACATTTCTAATTAAGTCCATCGAGCCTAGGATCAAGTCTATTTCTGGAAATAAATATTAATTGCAGCATAAAACATACCATCTATTGCAGCTGGTGAGAATTTGAAAAATATTGGGTGCAAATAATTTGTGAAGTTTCTATTGTATTGTTTGTTGGTAAAATCCCTGCAATCAGAAAGATATTATACATGCTATAGCTTTTCCACAATGAAAATAAATTATATTTATCAATAATCTCTTTCATTAAACATTGCTTTTATGCACAAAACAAGTCTCTGTACCCCAGACCAATAAAGGTTCATGTACCAAGAGACTGTATCTGCAGTTTATGATTTTCTAAATGATATATTTATAAGCAAACACTTTTAAAAGCTAAATTGGGGATTTTTGTTTCAGTGACTTCCTCTAACATTGTACATCTATACAATACATATACCATGTACACGATGACTAGTTAATACAGCAGCATATCACACCAAGCTGCAGGGCACATGATAAATAATTTATTATATATATCTAGAGGTTTATTAGTTTTGATCTAACTTGAATTTTAGATTAGTAATATTGACCCAAAGAGCTTCAACAATGCTTGACTGTTTTATGTAAAAACTCTAAATATATTTGATAAATGCAGCTACATTCTTGTTTAGCCTGGAAGAATGCCTTATTCCCTAAGTAACAAACACATTCATTAAGTAGCCCTCAAGAGTCAAGATCATAATACCTGTCCTCTGTATTCTAGCTTTGAAAGCCATGAAATATTTATGCCATGTTTTAATACCTTATCTGAATTTGTCCCTGGTTCCCTGTTATAATATGTAAGAAAAATCAAATCAGCACAAGAACCATTTAACTCAAGACAAGTTAAAATTCTTCATCCACTTTGTACTAAGGGGGTCATTCCGGTAGCTCCGAATTTTCTGTCCCGAATTCACTTATAGCGAACTCCCATTATAAAATCGCGACTGCGACAATTTTTTAGTCGCAGTCG
>JAKJJM010044287.1:0-16308 GCA_021901965.1 Pipa carvalhoi
ATTATGGAAATCAAAAAATACTGATTTCCATAATGTGGAAATCGGGACCGCAGGAAAGTCGGAAAGACTGGTACCGGTCTTTCCGACTTTCTTAAATACCGCCCTTAAACTAACATACAGCACAGGTTCATTTACCAAATTATTTTACTACCATGGCTAATGGAAGAGTTTTGAGTCGCTCTGAGAGATATAGTGATTAGGGTACATTTTGCACAAGCTCCCATGTCCTATTGCTATTTTAAGACGAAGAGTGAGTAAGCAAAGTGGCTCATTGTTCTATAGAGATATATAAAAAAATATGATTACTCCATCCAAGCAGTTAGAGACCTCTGCCCTTGACAATAATATAATATGGAAACTCAATATAATGTATCAGGGTTAAGCTTAATAGACCTTATTAAATTATATGTAAGAAATGTTTTGGAATAATTTACTTTAGTGTCATGTTAGTGATATCTACACCCTTTCCACAAGCAACATAGCAAAAGCATGCATGGGCCATTATACATTTAATTTCTTTAGGGAACATTTTCAAAGTTTTCATGATAAATCTTCCATTGTACATAATGATTATTATTAGTTTGTGTTAGTTAGAAGCAGGCAAACACATATCACATTAGTTTTCTTTATACAAATACCATAAATCAGTTAGTTACTAAAATTCTCTCAATGTCAGCAACTTGTTGAGAAAAAAATACTTTTAGAATGCACTTTTCCAAGATACTTTGAGATATACTTTGACAGCAGTTCATTTCCATAGCACATCCTATAACTAGCTATTGCAGTAAAACAATGTATCTGATAAGTAAGTATAAAATACTGATAAAATGTACAAACATATAGGACTTTTCAGGAAGGTGGATCATACTACTGAATACAAGGCGTTTTATACCACTGTCCTACTAAATGCAAATTAATTGTTGCATCAAGTCAAAATTGAACCTGACACCCTTTCAGTGGTATTATAAACAGAAACATTTATTGTTAACTTCTTTTAATATCAAGCTCAACAGATATTTCTTTAAGTGGGACACATTTTATTATAGATGTAGAAAGGCTGGCTTTGTCAAATTATTTCAATTATATTTTGTCATTTGAACACAATAAATTGAGATATCTTAGTATGTTAATTCTAGTTATTTTTGAGATAGTATAAATTATTGTGTTAACATTTTGCAAAGTTAGTCATATAACACCAAATACATATATAAAATAAATGCCAAAGTCAGCTCAGTGACATCTATAATAAAATGTGTCCCACTTAAATGCATGAGATCTAACTTTATCTCTAGGTTGTACTGTTTTGTTAAACATGTTTTTGAAGTAAGCACTTTACTGCTGTTAATATCACTCTACTGTTGCACTTGATGCTTACAAAAGGTTTAATACTCTGAATTAATATATACTGCACAATATATTGTTGCAAATGTTTACAATACCTGTGTTATTCAGTCCCAAGTATTTGGAAGGACATATACATCTAAGTTAATATTGTTTAGCTATAAGTAGTAACCTTGTACAAAGTATAATAATGAAATAAGTTGCTGAGCTCTATAAAGAAATTGGGAGGCTACCCCCATCATAAAGTTGTTTAGACAAGCTCATGGCGCCAGTTCACAAGGAGCAGTTATAATATTAATTCCTTATTAAACCATTTAGAATGTATATTGGCCAATAGTAAAATCAGTTATAAAAAAGGCCATACTGAAGATGGTTACATTTAAAGTACCATGGAAAATCGCATTACACATTAAACTCTATATAGACCAATAGCAGCCTACTTTTACTATGTATTATTGCATTTAAAGGAAACTGCTGATGTTATAAGAAAAGAGAGTAATAATAAGTAATGCAAACATAAAAAGGTTTAGATTTTTTAACTAAAAGCAAGTAAGGTGAAACAGCAAATAAGGTTTTGGGAAAACACTGGAATCTCTTCAGCATAAGCAAAATGCCCTTGTATTTACCTGAGGTCTTGCCACAAGGCGCTTTAAACAGTATGCACAAGTAAATCCCTGAAGCAGAATTCTCCCAGCTCAAAAAAAAAAAACAAAAACACAACATTGACTTAGTTCTAAGGTAATAATGATTTGTAAGTTTTCAACACAGGAACTCACTGGTTGATTTGTTGATCATGATGTAAAACCAAGATCTCTTGGGTTGAATGTTAAAGGAGAACTATAGTCAGATTACTAACTTGCAAGAGGGAAAGGGGAGGGGGAGTGGGGGAGGACAAAATGTCAGCTCCATTAGAAGTGTATAAATCAAGCTGACAGCAAGAATTAACCCTTCCCTAAACATTTTTTTAACTATTTGTGGTAGCAATTAGCTTAGTATAAAGGAGTTTTATATGTATGTGGGCAGTTATATCAGCACTATAGTTCTTCTTTAATGTTAGACATTTGATTTAAAACAAACTAATTGATAAGGTAATTACAGATGGCAACTGAATGGAAGAAGGGTTATAAAAGCAGTAATGTGAATAAAAATTAAAATAAAGAAGAAACTGAAGAAAATCAGGGAAGAAACTATATTATGTTTAAACTAATTTATGCTGATGTCCTCAGTTCAGAAGTTCGATGAATTGTGGAACCTGTAAATTTAGTTTGAAAAAGGTATATATATACAGATATAGTACTGTATATAAGTGAATAATACTTCTATATCTATGTTACCTTGTCCCTAGTTCAAGTTTAGTTGTAGAAAAATTTAATCACAGTGCCTTATGTCACACTGGAGCCCTGCCATCAACCCCCTAATTCACCACTTTGATGATAAGATATGTCAATCAAGTGAATTCAGAGCAGTGTATTTTTTTGAATTCACAACTGTGACTGACTCTACCACTTGATGAACATGTGAAGTACCTGTGCACATGCATGCAAAGTAATGCGAAGAGCTGCATAAATCTGTGACTATTGTAGTTGCCCGAATTGAAAGCATATTTTTCACATCGCAGTTTGCTCAATAAGCGAACATGAGGAAGTGGCAATTAGATGCAAATTCAGAGCTATACATGACTATTCAGACTTTAGTCAAAAAGGTCCTTTGTATGCATTTGGATTAATATGTTCTATATGTATAATTTCACTTCATGATATATAACATATTACTACTGATGCAAAAACACATAAAACAAAAAATTCAATTTCCAAAACAATATCAAATTAAAAAAAAACTTATATAAGCAGGTGAAAAAAATGTTTTACATTCTACAGATATCAGCAACTGTATGTAAGATATTCTTCCATGAAGATAATAATTATCTGTCAAAAGTGTCCACATTATGCAGCTACCTACATATTTTCAAAAGCATCTGGAAGATGTATCGTATGAATGACAATACCTGTGTCTCGTTACCACTCAAGATATGCATTTTGTGTGAAAAGTGTACAAGAATTCTGTCCAGTTCTTATTTTCATGTTCTTTTGAAAGCATTTGTTTTACAGCCTCAGGGTAATCTGGTCACCATGGAGAAATCATCTCCTCTGCCACATAAGCCATCATTATCTGAAAGCTCTTATAAGGCTTAAGAAGCTTGAATTAGGTTAATGCAAAATTGCACTATGGTATCATTTATTGGAATAAATTGTGGATTATAGGTTGATGGGCCCTAAAGAGAATACACTTGTTCATTTAAAATGTAAAGATTGCACTCCATTTCAACAAAGGATATTATAGTTCTTTTCATAAATTGTCTGAAACCAGACAAGGTATATGACAATAGCTCCGTGTGACCTTATTCAAGTGATCATATCCCCTGCACCTCAATTAATTTAAAAACTCTTGAGACAAAAACATGACATGACTGTGTAAAACTCTATGGGCAGCATAGTGTAAATTGAATAATGTTCTGAATCAGATAACAGCATTGATAAATAATATTTCTTTGTTAGGAGTTGAATGAAATACCAATTTAAAGAAGAAACAGAGGGAAGAAACTGCAGAAGTCAAGAAACCAGTATATAAGGGACATTTCTATAGATGTAAGTCACCAAACTAGAGTAACCAGATCACAAATAAAGTGGTTCATCCTCTTGTGGTCTACCTAAAACCACTCACTCATGGAACACTATTGAGATATAACAGCCAAAGCTACACACTTAATTACATTAGGAAAGTACAGCACAGCACGTTACAAACTATTTGGGTAGAAAATCACAAATGTATCCATACATTCATTTTGTTCTTTAAAGCGAACCTTGATTCCAACAATATCCAAAAAAGTCAAATGAAATAACACTGCATTCACTCTTTTGTTTTACAGGGCAGGTACATATTTAGAAACAGTATTTGAAAACATTTAGATCTACAGATGTTAATATCAAACCAAATTACCCATGTATTTATTACTTATATCTCGTTATTTTTGTTTCATTTTTTTTCTACTTGTATTTTTTTTGCTTATATTTTTTAAAACCTTTATAGCATACTAAATATTACCAGAAATATGTATTTTTATAGGATTTTGGCTTGAGTGACATGAATAAATGATGTTTACCTGCTATAACTTTGGCTTTGCGTTCCATTAAAGTGGCCAAGATATTTCCATATATATATATTTTTCTTTAAAGGAATTGTCTTGCCCTGGCATTAACAACACTTTTAAACAGAATTAAATCAATATTTATAATGTATTTATTGCATAAAAGCGTACTTTCTAATAATAGTATGTTCTAATCATGATAGGCAAGACCTTTTCAGTATGTAACCTTTGCAAGTCTCTTCATAGTTGTATCTGGATGTGGACCAATAGCAACAGACTGAATATTGAATATGAAAGTACTATTAAATATAAAAAAAACAGCAAATTATAAACTAAAAAAAAAGGATATGTTGACACCTTGAAGAAACCAAGCTACCTTTGTCAAATTAATTAGCAACTTTCCCTATAATAGCTATTGCAGCTGCAGAATATAATATAATTAATGACCAATATTTATATACTAAATAAAATAAACAAGGTTATAACTTCATAGTGGGGACATGAGAACTATGTACATTTTTGCTAAATGTGGAATTTTCTAATTCAATAATGACTTTTTGACAGTCTCATTTTGCATTTATTGTTTGAGATGTCTTGATTAATTATGTTCCCTTTTTTTAATAACAGTATAAATTCCAATAAAAGTGTCTGCATTAGAAGTGTGCATTTTATTATTCCTTCAGAGCAATTGGTTCTCTATACTATATGCAGTAGATAACTTAAAGCGTGTTGCTTAGTACTAAAACTATAATGTAATGTTCCTACAATAACTGCAGAGGGAGCCAAAACCATTCTTTCTAGCTCCCAAATAGACCCGCTACTTGCAAAATCTAAAGCTCTGTCAGAGGAATATTCTTCATTTTCAATGACACTTAACTATGGTAAAAATGCAAAAGAAATATTTTACAAACAGAAAAACATTAACATAAACCCATTATGTTTCCCTTTCTTTAAGTCACTTTCTTTCAATATACAAGAAGGATATCACTAAACAATTATTTGAAGTCCAGGAATATCCATTAGTACCTGAGATTCCCATACACCTGTTATGAATTCTGCTAATATCAAGGCTGACCACATTCCACTCCTTACTGATTACTGATATTATAGATAGAACTTTAGGTTTGTGAAAATTAAACTCTTCTGTATGGGGAGAAACTTCAGGGAGGCTGCCAGCTCTCCTAGGCCAGTGAATGATCGCCTTTGAAGTCCGTTCTCTCTGCGGCACACTGCAAGGGTCAGAGAGGTGGCGGCCGGATCCCCTGGAACATCAGGCCCCCAAGGAGCTCCACTTATACAGAGCCAGGCACTTTGAAATAACAATGCCTGTGGAAATTTCAGAAGTGGGTACAATATCATTTATAAAGCACATGTAAGGACCCCCTCCTGCCTGAGCACTACATTGCTCCTTCATTTTAAGGAGCTCATAGGGAGTATAAAGTAGTTCTCCTGATGCGCACTTGTCTTCTCTGCCCTGTCAGCAGAGTATTTAGTTAGGGCTATCAGTGCCCCACTTCCTAGTGCGGCCACCATTTTGTTAAGTTCACAGTACAGCCTAGTGGAGTGCAGGTGAAGTACCATGCTCCACTAAGGGAGCCCCTGAGGCCTAGTTCTACTTCAGGTGTGTACAGGGAAGAGCTGTACCCATTCTTAAAGGGCCACATGCCCAATTATTGTATTTAAAGAGTTAGTGTTCATTTGTTAATGTATCCTGCTGTGTAAGGGAATCCAGCTACCATAAGTCCTAATCTTACATAAAGGATCCAGTCTTAGTGACCAGAACCAGAGCCACATTAAAGCACCAGCACATCTGAAGATTCCATTTAAAGATACAGTGCACCACAAGAGCCACAAATTCAAGCATTGATTGTGAGTGCCCTGGGTTGGCATATAAGTAAAGAAAAATTAGGGTTTGGCAGGCTTGATAATATAGTCAGGATTATGGAAGACAAAGAATATTAAGAAAAAGCCAAAATCAAGGAATCCAGACAAAGTTTACAATCCAAAACACAAAGCCAAATGTTAGGGTAGGCAGCAGGAGTCAGAGTCAAGGACGAGGCAAAAGGTCAAAACATGGCACAACAGGCAATGATGAGGCTTAGGAAGGAACTGAAGTAACATTAACCAGTTTAGGCAAAGGTAGCAGGTACTGATGTCACTTATATAGGCCTAGGAGTTGGCTGATAGTATGCACTTAAGCAAAATGACTGAAAATTTAATCAAAATTCAGAACCTTCCCAGGGAACAGCAGGGAACAAAACCTCAGACTAATTAAAATCTCTGCAGTCAAAATAGCTCAGAAGCAGAGTTCCTGCACAAGAAGAAGGTCCCAGGTTCCAACCCAAGTATGAGAAAAAGCAGCAAAGTACCTAACAATAAGGTTACACTATCACAGTAAGCATTGGTAAAACTCCTTGCATGAATGTATCTCTGTTTTCTAACATTTTGTTATCACTTTACAATATACATTGTATCTACTGTAATTATTGTATCTACTGTAATTATACTCCAACTTGTTCAGAAAGACTACAGTTCTGATGATGCTATGCCAATCACAAGAAGGTAATAATAGCAGGAGAATCAGTTGCTGCTCATATGTTTCATATTATTCCACTTAAAATGATGTTAAAGATGCAATTTAGAGAAGTCACTCTTCATTAAGATAAAGCATCAACAAATATAAAATATATCAATAAAAATATGTCTTAAAATAGGAAAGTAGGGTAATAATGCCAGAACTAGCCATTTATAAAGTTCTAAATTACAGGAAGTTCCATGAAAATGATATTGCTGATATTATTGTGGCAGGAAATGTCTGTGCTCCTTATATAAAAAGATGTATTTATACAGGGCAGGATGTTTCAACTTAAATATGTATATAATTTATTTATTTTTCACACTTTGCAGATTTCATTCCATAAAACTTCCTTATTCAAGTCAACCAGTTCTGGCTGCTTCCATATCATATCACAAAATGCTGTGATCCAAGAGTGTTGCATTTTATGCACTGGCATAAAGAACTACATCTCTCATGCAAAGCAAATAAATGTGACACTTAGCCTTTGCTAATACATCATACAATATTCTGTTCTACAGAATTAGCGTTTCTTAAATGCCTAGAAATCTAATGGTGCAATGCAGTATCTTAAATCAGTGGCAGATTGAAGAGACAGTTCTTGAAGTTGTCATCATTGCTTCACACAAAGTGCAAGAATGCCAAGACGTTAAATCTCATCTGTTGCACATGGACTGGACTTAAAATGAAAAATAATGTGACAGCTCAATATATGTATACAATCAGAGTAAGCTGCTACTGGTTTATCCAATTGGAATGGGCATACTACAACATCTGTAATAATCTGTAATAATGTATGACCCCTAAAAACCTACACCACTAAAAACCCTGGGCTACTCAGGCAGAACCTTTTTTTCTTTAAAATGGCAGTTAAGTCATTACTATTAAATATGAATTTGTAACTTGTTTTTGTGGCGATGGAAAACAAGTGTTTTTTTGCCATTTGTTTATTTGTAGTTTGTATCTTCTTAAAAATTAATATTAACATATCATCATATTAGACAATTTATGAAATCCAACCTTTTTCCAAGTGCTTAATTTCTGAGTAGAAATAACAAATAAAATCACACATGTACATATTTTTTGTGACATTTCTCATATTCAATTTTCTTCATTTTAACAAATTCATACATTTAGTAGGTCAGTATGATTGCTACTTATAACATATTTTTTATGAAATTGTGTTTATTGTGAGCTGAATGAGGATAGTTTTTTCCACTAAACTGAGATGTCCAACTGATATTTAGTGCTATTGACTGATAAAATGGTGTTTCTAGTATATGCCCTAATATTAGGATATCGCTTCATAGACAAAAAATATCTCATCTATGCTTAGACGCCATGCTTAGGTATATATGTTAATGAGAGAACATGGTTGCACATACACTGTAAATACCTGTGCTCGGGACTCTGCTAGACTGGGGAAAAGGATGCACCATCTAAAAACCTTCCTTCAGATTTCCATTGGACATGGAGAAATTACAGGCTCACAATATTCATGGTTACCGGCAGCAGAAGGCTTTTGTGATCCTTTAAGTTTGATTGACAGAGGAATTGTCTTTTTTGGGGGATAGCAGGTTCTAGGTTAATCTAAGGATTTCTTTATTATAATGTCCATTTTTATTAACATTAAACAACCTCGTAAATTAAGCCAGACCTAAATATATGTAAAGAACAATAATCAATTACTCAGTGATTATTATGCCACAAAGTCACACAAGAAAAACACTTGTCACACAGCAACTTATGGAACATCAACATTGCCAGATGGCAAAACATGGGAAAGCTTTCATTTCGCAGGAGGAATGTTTTTTAGGTGTTAAAATTAGACACAGTTTTAACTAATAATATTTGTTTTCCCTGCACAGCAGATCATTTTATTCTCTTCATCTTTATTTTGCCATTTAAATGTAGCATTGTAAGGCCAGTGATTATTTTGAAATATAATTACAGTCAAACAAAAGTCCAAGGGCAATCATTTGTAATTATGACCTACTGCAAGCTGTGCTGAATTCCACCAAGATGTATGATACAGAGGTTTCTAATTCAATATTTAAACCAGCTCTTAGTCTTATTAAAATGACATGAAATTATACTGGAAGTTGATATGCATAATTTTACACTTTCTATAAGAGCAGTGATTTATGCATCTAAGCTTTTGCATTAATGAAAAATGTTGTATGGAAAATTGCTTTCATTCCATGATGTGAATTAATAATCACAAACATCTTTCCATTAGATGCATTATTCATGATTATGTAGTTCATATGGTTTGGAAAGCAATATCGAGACAATCTACATGTAATAACAGATAGATTCTAAACACATTAGAACTGCCATTTAGATGTGCAACAACTATATTCTTATATTCTTAGGTGATAATTCTCCTTGACCTGCATTGTTAAAGTTGCATGTTTTTTTTCGACATTATATGGTAAGTGAAGTCAAAAACTATTTTTGTTATTTTATTGCTCATAAAAAGAAAATCTAATTCAGTGTTAATATTGCTTTCTTTTCATTTCCAGCTATTGCCACTTTCCATATTGTTAATGCTGCAATTATCTGCTCTGGGAAAAAACTTCACCCTGGGCAAAGTTTAAAGTAACATTTGAAGTTTAAATTGTAAGGTACAAATGTCATAGCTTGATCAGAGTTAAAAAAAAAACCCAAAGTATTCAGTTTTGAAGCAAATGCTATGATTGGGAAAATACAATATTTACTTAGTTTAATGTGTCAGTGCTAAAATTGTAGTAGGGGTTTGGTTAAGCATGTCTGGCTGCAGGTCCAATGGAGAATTTAGGTAAGAACTGGAAAACAAACAAGAAAAAAAATGACAGTAAATTAGAAAAATATTTGTTTTGGGATAAATATTGAAAACATAAAAAATAGTTTTAAACCTTTACTTTCCAATTTAAGTAAATGGGAACATACAGGTAGGTAGTAATGACTCCATCCACAAATAGGTAATAATGAAACTTTAAGTGAGGAGATGCACTTTGGAAGATCAAATTGGCAGCCTTTAGCCCCTCCAACAAGTGTTAGTAACCTTGTGTTTTCAGTGTCAGACAGTCTTCATGAATAAGTTGGTTCTTTACTTTAGAGACTGATGTGACTTGCTCCACTGGTAAAGAGAGATTTTGACAACAAGTGTGCATCTACATCATACATAGAGTGAGAGTGACAGCACATTTTAATTTATGGGCTCTTTATCCATGCTTTACTGCAATATTTCATCAGCCTAAATAGATTGTGGGGATTCCTAAATGAAAACAATTATAACTGCCAAAATATAAACACAGGACTAATATATTCAACATAATTTAACAAATAGGCAATAATTAAATGATTTGCCTTTACAGGGCATCTAGGAAGAGTCTAATTTAATATTGTTCATACCTAATATATATTGAAAGCAATCATTTGAATAAGCTCAGTGGACTGTTAATATTATCATTTATTATTATTATATTTCCCTATGTAAACATATTTCGATATTACGCTTTTTATTTGACAAAAAAATTATTTTGCATCCTCCCCATAACTAATGAAAAATGGACTATTCTGCATACATACAATAAATGAATGATCATTAATAAGATGATGCTCAAGGTCCTCCATAATTGGTTCAAACAACTCTTTCTTCAATGTCAAAGTGCTCATCAATGAGCATATATTTAACCCAGATAAGTGGTTTGATAACTATTATGAATGTACAATGTATTGGACTATACTAACATATTTCTTAGATTTATGAATAAGATAGAAAATCAGGGAACTGAAATAAAAATAGGGCAGTAAAATACACAGCTCCCATCACTACACATTTTTCCCTACACTAATCTCTTTGGAAAACAGTCACCTAAAAATATTTAGAAACAACTGGTTCCATATAGTTGAGTGATCATTCAGTGCTCATAGTAGATAAATACTTTCACACATGAGGAAAAGAAATATGATGATATTACCTAACTAAATAAACAATATGATAAACATTATGCAAAGTTATACCATCTAGAAATGATTATCCATGCAGTCCAATGGAGAAAATGATGGTTAAACATAGGGATAGGCTTCTGCATTGTGAATGAATGTAAAATTTGCTTTAAAGAATCTTCCCTGATACATCTGTACATCCTCGGATTTTTAGATGGGACACACAATATTATAACATAGTATAATGACATTTTGACAACAAGCTCACTGGCTTTCATTGCTGCAACTGAATCCCACCTATGAGAGAAAACTTTACAATCCAGTGTGTTAATTAAAGTTGTTCAGTAAAAGACAGTGTGCATAAGTAGTAGGTAGTAGGTGTGCATAAGTAGTAGGTAGTAGGTGTGCATAAGTAGTAGATAGTAGGTGTGCATAAGTAGTAGGTAGTAGGTGTGCATAAGTAGTAGGTAGTAGGTGTGCATAAGTAGTTTCAGGCAGACACTTGGCATATGTCAGAAACCTTATCTGCTGCTCTCATATAATAAGAAGGATTTTAATGAACAGAGTGCTGTCTAGTTTTGTTTTTGCAGCATTTGATGTTATAGGAATGTAATGCATGCATGTGATTACATAAAAAATGTGTGAAAAAATGTTTATTATTCTGAAAAGCCAGTGGCACAGTGTGACCATTGTTATCTCATTCTGTAAGGATTAAAGCTCACATGGTGGGACTTTTCCATATAGCCTGAATAACTTGGGTTAAAATGTAAACTTTTCAGATATTATTACTATTAATATGTTATTATTACATTATTGTTATTTCATAAGAAGTCATACTTCCTGTTCACTTCCTAAGAAAAGTGTTGGTGGCCTAGGTTTCCATTTTGTCAGTGCTGAAAGGGTAAATCCAAGTCCTTTTGCACTAAATCCCTCTCCTATATTGTTGTTAGCAAATTTCAGACTAGCACAATCTCATGGTATGAATACCTACATATTGGCAGAAGACAATGGCAAAAAAGTTGTGGGCAACATGTTTTATTTTAATCCATACATATATATATATATATCAATACATATATAAATATAAGCACATGTAATGAAACTACAGAAATTGGCTGGCAATAGCTGTTCCTATAGTTGCAGAGGTTTTAAGGAAGAATCTCAAGGTCCCTGGTAGTAAGCCTATAGCAGTGCTTGTTGGGATGTCTTCTACCAAGCAAATTCCTCTCAATCCCTATCTATCTCCCTACCATCTTTCCTTTACATGTAGCAACTCAGAAACCACTGAAATGTTAACAAGAATGTAAATGTAAATATGAATAAAAAATCCCGACCTAAGAGTTCATTTAAAAAATGCAAGACCAGCTGCAAACTTTCTTAGAATACTGCTGTCTCCAGTCTGAATCTGTTTGTGATTTGTCTTTCTAAAGGCTTTTTTATTCATGGATCTCATTATGGCTCCTCCAGCAGTCTATGAGGGTTATTGATTAAAGTGAGAATTTGACTGACAAAGTGAATTCATCTTCACATTGGATGGCTATATCCTGATTCTCTACTCCTTATTGACTAAACAGAGGATTCCCATAGTAAAGTCACAACCACGACAATATTCTCATAATGAAGTTGTGATCACGACAGTAGCCATCTATAGTGTAGTGTGTGACCATTGTTAGCGGGCAAATTCACACCTTTAAGCAGCAATGCGAACTGTAGTCAATAACCCCCCTTGTGCTCCGCATTTGACTCTACTTCCTACAAAGCTTGTGTTCCGCATTTGACCCTACTTCCTACAAAGCTTGTGCTCTGCATTTGACCCTACTTCCTACAAAGCTTGCACTCCTCATTTGACACTACTTCCTATAAAGCAACCCTTATAAATCCTTAGCAGGAAGCGTGTGGTGACATCATTGTGTGACCAAGGATATTTCTATCACGATAATCTGTAAGGGCGATAGTCATACATCACTTCCTAGGCATAAATGGGAAAAAATTATTTCCAGAATGTACAAGCTACTTTCATATAGCAGCAATATATAAAAAAAAGCCAAATCCCAACATACATTATATGATCTCTCAGTAAGTTAGTACTGAATATTTCAATTTCTAAAAAAACTGCGGAGAGATCACTCAGTCAGGTCTTCCATTCCCTTTATTTACATTATGATACTGTTGATACTACACAGAAACACACACAACTTTAGCATAACAAAACAGTCTTTATTTCACTGAACAGTGAACTGTGAATCCTGGTTTATATACTGGAGCAGATGTTTCATGTTAGCTGGAATATTATACAGGCTTTAGGCAGATTTATATTCTTTAGAGAAGATCTGTTAAAGATTAAAACATTATGCCACTTGTAGAAAATAAACAGAATTTTTAACGAGATAAGTATTGCATTATTCAATGCTACATCAACCTTCAGATAACTAAGCTTCCCATAATACTGTCCTTAATATAATCAGCCAGGCATTATTAGTCTGTTGTCTTTATTAAAGCAAGACCATTTCTGAAGCCTGGATTTCACTGAGAAATATAGCCTGCTCAATAAGCCACTGACAGGCAGCAATACAGTTAACTGCAGAGAAGATACAACGTGAAACACCCATCTTTTTTTTCAATTAGCAGCTCATGAACAATAGTAATGAAAGCAGCTGCTAAAAAACACTGACTGTAGAGGAATGCTGCAAAATCAATCTGTAAATAGCACATTGCAAATTGCTTATCACTACTGTTGTCAGCTCTTCCTAGGATCATATAGCAAGAGACAATCATACCCATCTGTCAGACTCTTGCTTGGATCTTGACCTTACATAAAAGTGAAGTCCAGATTTCAAGAGCAGCCAGGAGGCATGGTTGAACAGCGTCTTGCTCATTAATACTTCATTCACCGATTAGCCCTTTAACCTGCTGTGAGGAGATTTCTAAGGTAAATGTTAACCGTAAAACCTTGGCTGCTGTTTGGACTTATTAACAGTAGTTAAATAAAAAAAAAACTCATCGTAGGAGATGAATGTATAGGAGATGAAGTACCAGGCTGGAATTTAGGAGAAGTGGTTACATGCTCCTTTTGGTGTATATGCTTTCATTTTGAAAATTGTGTAAAAAAAAAAAAAAGATATTTTAAAAATGTCCTTTTTTCACATCTGCAGTGTTTGCCATCTGTACAGTCTCATTGGATGGTTGTGTGCATTTCCAAATTGTCTATAGCCTCCCAGTAGCCATCTCAGGCTGTCTATATAACAGCAATACATAGCTTCATATCAGAACTCAGGGGGTTATTGACTAAAGTGAGAATTAAACTGTCGAAATCTCAAACAGTGGATTCCCATAGCAAATCCGCAACAAATTAAAAGTTGGGACCGCAACAATATTCCCATAATGAAGTTGTGACTGCGACAGTAGCAGTCTATAGCAACTGTCTTTAGCTGGTGAATTCACACCTTTACGTAAAAATTCGGACTTTAGTCAATTACCTCCTCAGTGTATAGTACTAAACAAATCATTCCAAGTTTTCATTAGTGCAGTCTGGTAAGATTATCAGCACTGTGCTTTAGATAAGAGACATGTGCAAAGGCAAAAAATGGTTTTTTAACACATTGTTTTTCTAAATATTTTTTTCTGATATATTTTTTCTGCTATTTTATTAATTGAACACCTACAAATTTGTTTATGGTTCTCTTTATTATTTTGGAATTTTGCATTTTTTGCACACAATCACTTTACTAACACCATATTGCATATTGAGTTAATGCACTAGGGGATTCCCCCTCTTTCTTTTGTTCTTTTATTTTTTATGCGCTGCCACAGCTCCCTCTCTCCCAGTGTGATCAGCATATTTGTAAAGAAGTTGCCCTAAAATAATGGTAAAAATAGTAACTTTCATCAAACTGATAGGATCACCCCTTTAAAACTGTACACCCATAAAATAATCAAAAAGGCAAACTATTTATAATCTCAGAGTAAAATGTCATTGAGTTTTTAGACCGAGAGGAATTAGGTGATATTAAGTATGTCTAAACAGTATTAAACTATATTAGAGAGCTTACCATCTGATGGGTTAAAAGTGGTATTGTAGATCAGGCAGCAACAACAAACCTTCTTGACCTACTACTCTAAAGGAAAGGAGGAGGGTTTTAGCTTGAACACCGTTGGGTTGGTATGCCAACTGCTCATTTTAGAGAAGAGGCAGAAAGGAAAGCAGTTCCAGGCAGCACTTAATTACATTCCCATTTCTATAAAGGTGCAGAATGGGTTTTAATTTGCACAGATTTTAAGTATTGATATACTCAAAGATAGCAGTCTTTTTCAAATCCTTATATGCCCCCTTTTAATAGAAACATCCACAGATTCCATAAAACAAATCACTATTAAGGGTTTTTCTAATTTACATAATATTTTAAGTAAAACTTACATATTCTGCATATATATATTTTCTATTTTGCTCTGTTACATACCAACAAAAGTTAATTAATTTAAAGTCATTTTAGTAGAAGCTCAGGATATCTGTCTCTTTTATATAAAGTTAACATTCCTTTAATTTAATAGCTTTCATATGCTGGTGAATCTGAAAGTCCTTAATTACTGCCTGTTCACAATTTTAAGACATCCAATAAATATATTTGTTAAAAGCTGAAATTAAAATTAAGGGTTGAGAAATGTTCATACTGCTACCAAAGTAAAAGCTTTAATTAGCACAATGATGAAAGTTAAAAGATCCAAGATGTGTCAGAATTATGAGTTAAGTAAAGGAATATATTATGCACCTGTTTAAATTACTGGAACATTTACAAGAACAATTTCAAATAGTATGAAAGTAACAGTTCCCTTTCAAGTAGGATGTAAGAACGTATATGTAGGTGTTGCAACAAATAAATGTAAAAAGGATCCATTCAAATGTATTAGCCCCCTAGTGTGCCCACAGAATTTTCTGTAGTTTTATACTTAGGTGTCTACAACTCCTTTAGTACAAACCGGATTCCAAAAAAGTTGGGACACTAAACAAATTGTGAATAAAAACTGAATGCAATGATGTGGAGGAGCCAACATCTAATATTCTATTCAGAATAGAACACAAATCACAGATCAAAAGTTTAAACTGAGAGAATCTATCATTTTAAGGGAAAAATATGTTGTTTCAAAATTTCATGACGTCAACAAATCCCAAAAAAGTTGGGACAAGGCCATTTTTTACCACTGTGTGGCATCCTCCCTTCTTCTTACAACACTCAACAGACGTCTGGGGACAGAGTAGACCAGTTTCTCAAGTTTAGAAATAGGAATGCTCTCCCATTCATGTCTAATACAGGCCTCT
>JAKJJM010044292.1:0-13448 GCA_021901965.1 Pipa carvalhoi
TGAGGGCAATTTATCAGTTTCAGCAGAATATAATTTTCTGTCTGTCTACACAGGGGGGAAACTAAGTACGTACCATTGGGGATGGGGGAACCAGCTCTGTGGCATAAAACTAAGGCATTTATTATAGACCAAGAATGTTGAACAAGACCCCCACTACAGTTGTGCATTGGTTGAAGCCTTTCATTACCTATACCAGAGGTGGGCAACCTACAGCCTGTCTGCATACCTTTTCTTTTACAGTGTTTAGCATGCAGTGCTCCGTTCCCCAATGTTGCTGTTAAAGCGCTAAGCACTGTAAAAGAAGAGGTAAGCACAGATGGGAAAAGGGGGGGGGGTGCTATCTTGGTGCTCAAGCTCCCCCTCTTTCTCTTTGTCCCTACCTACCTCTTCTGTCGCTAGTCTGTGTCTGCTGTAACGTTACAGGGTTCATCTCTCCCTCCCCCAGCGCTTCCTGATCACAGGAAGTAAAAGCAGTGTTCGAGGAGGGTTGTGGGGGCAGCACAGTGTGTGTGGGGGGGTTGTGGGGGCAGCACAGTGTGTGGGGGGGTTGTGGGGGAAGCACAGTGTGGAAGGGAGTTGTGGGGGCAGCACAGTGTGGAAGGGAGTTGTGGGGGCAGCACAGTGCGGAAGGGAGTTGTGGGGGCAGCACAGTGTGGTGAAAGGTAGGGTTCACCATGTTGGATATGTTACCGGCCCGCCACATGCTTGAAAACTTTTAAATTGGCCCAATACAAGAAACCTTTACCCACCCCTGGCCTATACTCATAACAGCTGACTGACCCTTTGTATTTAACCTTGACATTGAAGGATCATAAAGAAACCAGTGCAATAAGTGATTGGCTCTGATCGACTGATTAAACAGAGTAAACGGATTTCTAAGAAACAACATACAAATTTAAAGATACAGCAACACCCAAAAATAAAAATGCCTCAAATGCTTTTAAAGTTACTATATATTCAACGTGTGCTTCCAGAAATTCTAAATCGTGTTTATTTCGTTTTAAAAAATCAGTCTTTCAGGCACACTTCCTGAATGTTTATTAGCTAAAGAACCATAGAAAACAACAGGACCATGTGAGGTCTGTTTAACAACATGGCTGGGATAAATAAAAATGAAAGCAGACGGCAAGCAGTCAAATTTATGAATGTAATGTTAAATACAAATGTTTACAGGTTCTGTATTTGAATAAATCAATGCTGTACCAAAACCAAACAGATTTTTTTTTTCTTTCCTTTAGAAAGAAAAATGTTAGAAAAGTGTGTAGAAATCTTTTTCTTTTTCTTATCACTGATAAATGCTGCGTCGCATAGGATCAACATGATACAGTTACAGTTTCCCTTTAACACATACTTCCCTGAACTCCAGAAGCTGTAGGATATATATGAAGGGCATTGGATTTATTAACAAATGAGTACACTGCCTAGAACAAATTGTGCACATGAAATTCTAGCATTACAATTTATGAATAAACTCATATTTCTGTACAGAAGTATTGTACATCAATAAACTTTAGCGTGGATGCATTAGTCAGCATTCTGGGAAATCTGAAATGGTTTTTAAGAACTGTAAATATCTGTTATTGCTTCCCTGAGCACAAATTAAATATGATCTTTTATTTTTACGATATTTTTATTTCTAATTTTAATAAGTAGCTTGTAGACTGCAATAGCCTCGTAAACTGGAGAGTTACCTGGGGAATGTTATCTAATTGATGCATAAAAAAAATCTTTTTGCAGACATTGCGCACTGTTTATTTTTTTTTTATTTTCTTGAATATTTATGACGAAATTTCACTTTATTTGATTAAAATGATGAGGTTTATAAAATTCAAGTGATTTGTTAAGTATTGGACGGGCTGTGATTTTTTACGTGTGTGGGATTTTGAATGTAGGTTTGGTGAATCTATGCTTTTGTCTAACTATTTACAGACATCAGAATATTAAAATAGAAAACTTTAACCCTTGTTAAAGTTATTTAGGAACTTTCAATGGAACATATAAGGCCGATGTGTCCGGGAGGTCATTAAGATGACGACCGGTGTCCATGACGACAGAGACCTCCATCCATATGATGTTACCGATTTCTGTTGTGTGATAATGGATGTGAACCTTAGATCCTTCCATCCTCGATTCTCTATACTCATCTCTTCTTTTAAATTATTTCCCTAAATTATATCAATTAGCTATTTACTATTGGGATTGGGACTATATAAGGATGTAACTAACAAAATAAAGGAAAAATCAGCAGTAAGAGTGTATTCACTGTAAAATACATACAGGGGGTGGCTGCCCTCTCCAAAACATCTTCTACCTTAAGCAAGAGGGGAGGGTTCTTCGTAGTGATGTGCTGTCTTTGAAAGTGTATTAATCAATCTACACCAAGGTGTTTGGAAAAGGCGTTTGTCCCCTGTGTGCGCATTTCAATTATTTATTGCCACGGCAGTGCGGTGGCTCAGGGTTCAATTCCACCCTGGACTTCATCTGCATGGATTTTGTCTGTTCTCCCTGCACCTGCGTGGGTTTCCTCCGAGTACTCTGGTTTCCTCCAACAATCCAAAAACATACATCTGTGTGTGTGTGACTGAAACTAGATTGTAAGCTCTATGGGGCAAGGACTGAAGTGAATGATTTATCTGTGTAAAGCGCTGCATAATATATCAGCGCTATATAAATACATTACCAAAAAAAAAATATTCGAGGAGGAAGTTAATTTTTTTCACTTTGAAAGTTTTATAATCTGTGCAGGAACCATTTCTATGCACTAAAACCTAGTTATCTTAGCACAAGTATGATATGGCAGCCATGGAAGACTTTTTGTAGGTTTACATTTCATAAAGGGTGGAAGGTAACCCAGAGATCCCCTAACATTGAGACAGTGTACTTGTTAACAACATATTTATTATACACTATGACCTAATTCTACTCCTTTTATATAAAGTTCTATATTTTGTGACACAACTCCTCAAAGCCTAATGTTCACTGATAAATTCATTCAGTATTACTCTGTTTTATCCTTGCATGTAAACATGATTCCTAAACATCCCATTTCAGCATTAAGCAGCTTTGGCACCTAGTTGACATTTCCTTCAAAATTGAATGGAGCCATCGATTTAGCTACAATTCCTCATGTAACAGGAACAAAACTGAGGAATCTTCACTAATTTTTCCTAAAGCTAAATACGATTTAAATTTCTCCCGTCTCTTCCAGTAGCGAAATTCTCCTCCTTTAACCGCAGAAAATACAATTTTGCCCATGAGAACCCATCTAGCATGTTGTGCACCACCGTAAGCATAATGAAATTAACGCTTTACTCGCACGTGTGTGGAATCAACTCTTTTCAAAATACTTTGCGTCACTTTTTAACATAAGGGGCTCCACTTGTAAAATGAGTATTTTGTTAAGGATTGACTTACTTTTGAAGTTTTTATGTTGAGCTGCTTTTTTCTGTCTACTTCCTTCCTTTCATGTGCCACAAGTCATGCTGCAAGACAGAAAAGCTTGGTTGCAGAATACAAATTGCAAAAGAATCATGAAACATTAATCATGTTCTGTCTGGTAAAGGGACCGTGTATTATACACCATATAGTGTTAATATATAACTGTGTTTTATACTTTGGATTATTTAATGGGATGAATGGAAAATGTTTTAATTGTTTCTTTGAAGGGGACTATTGACTAAAGTGAGAATTCAACTGTCGTGGTGAATTCTCATCACTCGGGTGGTTCTCTACTCGTTATTGACCAAACAGCGGATTCCCATTGTAAAGTCGCCACTGCGACAATATTCCCATAATATAGTCAACAACAGTAGCCGTCTATTGGGTAGCGTGCGACCGTTGTTAGCTGGGGAATTCACACCTTTACGTGACAATTCGGACTTTAATCAAAACCCCCTAAGTGTTGTCCAGTTCCTTCTAAGGGCCAGATTTCCCATCCTCTGATTGGCTCCGTATTTGCCTTTGCGAAGGCATTTCTGCGAAGTGCATGAGGCGCGCCACTGAAATAGTCGTGGACGCGCTTCATGCACTTGAAGAACAAGCGAACAGAGCGGCAGACAAAACTCTGTTCGCCTGTTCGCGGACGCGCTGCACGCAGTTCAAGACTGTTTCAGCTCCGCGCCTCATGCACTTCGCAGAAATGCCTTCGCAAAGGCATATTCGGAGCTATTCAGAGGTTGGAAAATCTGGCCCTAAATGTAGAGTGATATTTTAATAATAGATACATACCAGAGATTTTAAATTAGGGATACGGGAGAAAATGTAAAAAAAAAAAGCTAGTAAAAACTAGACTGTAATCCGTTTTATACAAAAAACTACATGAGCTTTTTAGCAAAAATTGTTAAAAATGATTTATTCCTACTTCATAAAGCAAATTCTAAAAATCAGCGTTTGAAATATTCTTATTGTGATGCTTAAGTTTGTAACCAAGCTCACTGAAGCTGCACACCATCCGTTACAAAAGTCAGCGCAACTCTGTTTATAAATGCTTTCAAAATAAAGTAGGGGGTTATTAAAAAATTCTACATTTCGAATGGTAATATCTTCTTTGTCTCTGCATCGAGTAGCAAATTCATATATATATTTTTTTTTTACTCGCATTTGCTGGAAAAGAATGACTTAATTCAACTTAAATTGGATAGATTTCTTTGAAAATACTTCCTTTGTGTTTAAACTTGGTGGAAATCTACTCTATTCGCCTTTGCGTTGAGAAGAGTCGGCATCATGCTCAGTAATTTGATATATTTGCCTGACGTGTGCTCCAGAGAATATTACCTGCTTTTGAGCTAAATTGTATCATCTTTAAATCTACATACCCCAGGGACCATTACTCTTCTGGTAATTCAATATTGCCCCCGACTAATGATATCATGGAGAGATCTCCTGTGTTGGTTTGCTAGTCTCTCTCTTCCTCCCCACTCCTTTAATCCGAACAGATCACCTCATGTAGATAATGGCATAGAGTCATAGCTGAGGAGCTCTGAATTACCTTTTACTCACCTCAGGCTTGCTGAACAGGTGGTTAAAGCTTTTTCACCCAGCTGCTCATGTAACTTAAGCAGCTCCCATGTCTGTAGGCAACCATAGAGAAAACATTTTGAAGTACTGTGAAACGGTAAAATCTGGCTTTACATACATATCCCCATATTTTGATGTAATTTCTAGAGGAAATTGGATGGCAAAAGAATAGACATATATTAAGATCGTTTCTTATTCTGCCGGCTTAGCACTGTAAAAAAAAAAATAAATGTATATTGTTTCAACGTAATGTATGAACATCTGTAAAATTTAATTTTAGATGATATATTGCGCAAGTTAAAATTAGAAAAGCAATAACAATTTATTTTAATAGTATCTTAATTAATACTGAATTACAATGCAATTCCGATGGTGGAACATGCCATCTCTACTTAAAATGCCAAATTAATTCTTTATGACCGCTGCTGTTAAAATCAATACTAAATGAATACATAATGATGACATACTTGGAATGAAGAGTGACCACACTAAACAATAAAGAAAGGCCATCAACGCCCCTATCTATAACACGCTAATAAAATATTTCTCAACAAGCTGATTCAGGCTATAAAAATGGAGGCGCAGACCATATATTAATGTTACGGTTATGTTTTTTCCTTGGGCATCTTATTGTTCAATGCCTACAAATCGTGGCATCAAACAAAGCAGGGAATTTGGGGACCATCGCTTCTGTCTGCATTGCTTTCAGAGGTGGGAAGACGAGGACGCTCTTTAATTTTAGGAATTTGACGTTACTTAAAGGAGGATTGTTAATTGTAGTATTTTTATGATTTTTATGTATGTATGTATTTTTATAGTAATATGGGAAGACTTAATAGATTGGTTGGATTAATATTTGGTCTCTTGTTGTCTCTATTACACCTCCTCCTTCTTTGTTGCTTTTGGACTCTTTAATCACAATCTGCTTGTGTGAAGCTTAAGGTTTTTACCCCACGTGCCCAGTTTTTATTATATATTATTTTTCTGATTATATTATAATTCATTTAGATTGTAAGCTCTACGGGGCAGGGACCTCCAACCTCCTGTGTCAACCACAACCCGGCACTTAAAGTGAAGTATCCTTGTGATATTATACTTGTATTATGTAATGCACATTTCCCATGTCTGTATTATGTTTGTATTGCTGAATTGTACAGCGCTGAGTAAATCTGTGGCGCTTTATAAATAAAATTATACATACATACATACATACATAATTGAACCATAAAACATTCAGGCAGAGGTCAAGTTGCATTTTTCAATTAAATCTTGAGATGGAAAAAACTATTTTGTCAAATTTGTCCAGGTTGTTTTTGTGCCACAAATGTTCTTGAAAGAAAGTTTCTCCTCTACTGACAAAAGTGAAAAAGAGCCTAAGGAACAACTTTCCTTTCTGAGGTATTATTCTGATCCAAACTCTTTTTGGCTTTACAATATGTTGATCAGCATCTTTAAGATACACTGATAAACGTGAAACGAGTCTGTATCTGGGAATGTATACAGTGCATGTCTTACATGAGCTTCAAAAATATTGTGCACTCTCATTCTAACTAATAGACTTTGTATAAAAATGTAAAACTTTAAATCTCAAGTCTTAATTGGTATGTTTTGTTCTTTGAACTATACACCATTAAATGGCTATGAACAATTTCTATATTACCTTGGCCTTTTCATTGATGTATAGAGCATCAGTAGGTTCTGCATTGTCTTACGATGATTTAACAAGCGAGAATCTTAAAATAATATAACAGGTCTCTAAAGTGTTAACAAACAGCATATAATCTAATATACAAGGTAGCCCAAAGTTATGGAGACACCAGAATAAATGGAAAATGGCGGCTGGGAACACCATCATGTGTGTGGCTTGTTGCTAAGAGGAAGGAAGCAAATACGCATGGGTCAGTGGTCATCTTAAAAGCCTCACACATGATGACATTTCCAACAACCATTTTCCATTTATTTAGGTGTTCCCATACCTTTGTACTAGCTTTTCACCTGAGGAAGGGTGGGTCTATCCCCCCAAAAATGTTGTGTGTTGTTTTTGATGTACACCCAGCTGGAGTATCCACAATAAATTACATTTGAGCATTTTCTTGCAACCTCCATGACTCATATTGATTTTGCTGTCTCTGTATCTTTGGACTTTACTGTGTTTCATGAGGTAGGGCTTCTCCAGGCATCATGTTCACTATGAAATCTTACCAGCAGAAAATGTATAACAGGCAATATGTAACCTCTCTGTTTTTGCATGGTAGACTGCTTCACTACATTAATTACCTGTATGTAAAAGTAAAATTTAAGGCTGTGTTTCATGGTATCCCTTTTTTCAGCACAAAGATTTAAGATATAGGACCATTCATGAATCATCTTCATTCATTTGCGTGTTTGATTGATCTTGGATCATTAATAACTATTGATTAAATTAGAGCCATTAAGAGAAATTTAAGTCAGCTTTTTCTAATTACACGCAAGCCACTTATAATATGAGGTTATTTCCAGGCAAAAGTGGAAACAGATTGATTGGCTCAAGTCATTAGAAAAATGTAGGGAGAGGTTGAATCATTCCTTTTCTAAATTCACTAAATGCCTTCAAACCTACAAAGGGAAATATGCCATATTTATTCGTTTGTTTTTACTTTTGTGCCTTAGTAATAATATTGCAAAGAAAGTCTTATCCGCCTTCATAATTTTACAGAATTTATTAATATTAGTAGAGCATATAATGAAAAAGTATCATCCATATAACCTGAATAACTAATTTCAAATCATTATGAATAAATAAATAAATAATAAGATATTTAGCTTTAAAAATAGGGCTCAAAGCTGGGTTCACACTGGCTGATTTTCAGCTGAGCTTTTTTAATTAGGCTCATTATTGTCTATGGTGCAAAACACAATAGCCTGTGTGGATTATCCCATAGGAAACAATGGGTACTTTTTTTCAAATTCAGCTGAAAATCAGCTAGTGTGAAACCAGCCTTTAGGGCATACCTCCCTGTATGTGTATTATCTGAAGCACCATAGAAAATAATGGGTCCGGGTGAGGTCTGTTTAACAACTTGGCTGCTATCGGTAACGATAAGAACAGACAGAAAGCAATGAAATTCATGAATTTAACTTCAAGGATTATATTATGCTGTACTTGAATAATTTCTTTGCCTATCCAAAATGAGAATTTTTATTTTTTTGATGTTACTGGTCCTTTAAAAGATGGCTGCAGCCATGAAAGAGGAAAACAAATGCAAATCAAAACAAATCAGGGATTTTAACTTGAAAGATAACATCAGATAAGGGGCCAGATTTATTAAAATCGAAAAAAATCGATTTTAAACGATTTCCCAATTTCGATAAGTATCGCCGAAAATTACCAATATTGCGATATTGAATTGCTGAATTGCCGATATCAGATGGTATTTTCCCGATTAAAATCCGATTTAAAAAAAAAAATTGAACAAAATTGGCCGCGATTTTTTTTAGATATAGCGATATTGGATGGTATTTTCGCTATTACAATCTGATTTGACAAAAATCGTAAAAAATCAGCCGCGATATTTTTCGCTATCGCGACATTGATACCGATTTCCGATCCTCGGATGCGTTTTTTTTTTTTGCAAAAACGGCCCATTTCCAATATCGCGCTGTAAAAAATCACCGATATCAATAATCGCAATATTGATTTTCTTCTATCGATTAATCAATATCAAAAGTCTATTTTTTTCGATTTTAATAAATCTTGCCTAAGATGTAAAAACGATTTCCATTCCAAGCCAATTGGGATTTTTTTCTTTGGTTATTGGTCCTTTAAAGAAGAACTAAAGGGTTTAAGAGTGAGGGAGCCTGTGGAGTCTAAATATACTTACTGACGTATGTCTGTGTCCTCTGCTGCCTCCTCTTTTTCTTCCCAGTAGCACTTTGCCAAATCCAGCGCCGCACTCCAGAAGCACTTCCTGTCTTTTCTTCCTGGTGCGCACATATACAGTAACGGTACTGCAGGAGTACCTAGAGGAGGCAGAGCGGTAGCTGGATCTTAACACTAGAATTGGCAAAGTGAGGAGAGGCTGGGGCAAGGAGAAGGAGGAGGCAGCAGGGGACAAATGATATCTATTGGTAAGTATCAGTAAATACCCTCACCCGTAGGCATTCGAGCACTTTAGTTCTCCTTTAATTTTTTTCATCCCATTTTTTGCACGGCCGTACCTGTTGTGATTTGTACATCGCCTTTCTTTTCTGAAAGATCCCGTCTTTCTTACAAAAGGGCGAACGCAACATGGCTTCTCCCGCTGCGGAATGCCTATGCCATTGATATCAGTTATTTCATTTTTTTTATTTGCAGAATAAAGACCTATAAAAAGAACATTTCTCTCGAGGCTCCAGAAAGTCTAGGTTCCTCCGAGATGTATTCTAAGCGTAATGGACAGATGCCAAGTGAAGCTCATTTTCTGTAGAACTAGTAATATGTAGAGTTTGATACTTTTCATGGTTATTTTATTTTATTTTAGATATATTTGATTTTTTTTTTTTTTCCATTGGCTTATGAATGTAGGCTGGCTTTACAGAAGAGCACTATTGGCACAGCTTAACCACAAAAAACATTTCTTATAATATATACCGGCCACATCTTTCACATGAAGGTCCCTCCAGCCTTGTTCACTGTTCTAGATGGGGGTGTCCGGGTGCCAGCAATTCTTGTTGAACATTTGGAGTTTATTTTCATGCACAATCTTCAATCAGGACAACATCCAAACCAAATTGTTTTAGTCTATTTTACAATGCATCGTGCCTACGCTCGAGTTGGCGTTTCTCTTTAATGAAGAGCTTATTTTCTCATATCTTTTAGGAGTTATATACGCACATTTTATTAGGTTTGTCTACGGTGTGTGGAAGATTTACTGCAGTAGCATCAAGCCAATGCCTAAATGTAGTTTTTTTTTTATTGAATTGTTTGCGCGTATAAAAATCTGTATTGTAGGAATGGAAAAAAGAAATGTGTATATTTTTATTTTCATTTTATTCCATCCAAAGCATATTTTGTCTTTTTATGGCTTTTTAACACACATGCACACAACCTCACATACACACACACACATACATACACACACTCACACATTTACATATATACACACACATAAACTTACATACACACAAAGGGCGAAAGTTATTAAGAGCGCAAAGACTAGATTGAGTCTTTGTGGTCTTAATCGCGCGAGAATTCTCGGCCGTGAATTCTCGCGACAGCACTTGGCGGGGATCTCGATTGCACTCCTCCGCAATCGAGATCCTTTGCCCAAAAGTAGCCATAAGTGCTATGGCTAAAAACTTTTGGGCGAAAGATCTCGATTGCGGAGGAGCGCAATCGAGATCAGCGCCCAATGCGATCGCGAGAATTCTCGCACGATTAAGACCGCAAAGACTCAATCAAGTCTTTGTGCTCTTAATAACTATCGCCCAAACACTCACATACACATTTACATATACACACACATGCACACTCACAAACTGACATACACACATATATACACACACACACACACTCACATAAACTTACATACACACTCATATACAAACACTCACATATACATGCTCACAAATACACACAAACACTCCCAAACACACACAAACATATACATGCACACACATATACACAGAAACATACTCACAAACACACATACAAGCACACACAGACATATAGATGAAGACACATATACACATAAACGAACACACACACACACAGATACACACACATACACACAAAAATGAATAACTGTGCAACGTGGTTCCCATATGCTGCATATTAGGATATACACGGTTAACGCCCCTTTACTTTGGATTTTGGAACCAATTTCTTTATTGTGAAAAGTAAAGGGACAGTTTAGTTTTTATTTCCATGAAACTCCCCAACCACAAATCTGCTTTATGTCATTGCTCTTCAGAGCCAAATGCCAAAACCCAGAGATATTCGATAGGTTTGAGAGAGAAACAGATTCGGAAAATGCCTTTCCCACAAATTAAAATACCTTATCTTAAAATGGGAATTAAAAATTACAGTTGTATTTACAAAAAAAAAAAAAAAAAATACAAAAACTCATAGAAACACAAAAGAACAAAGTCTTATTTTTATTTCTACATTTCAACACCCAAAGAATAAGTTGAATGAAATGCGTAGGCTGACTACAATACAATACGTTTCGCATCATTTTGTTTTAAGCGTCGGGATGAGTGCACAGTTACATTTATTCAGAAGAAAAAAATCTCTAAATTTGCCAAGGGTATTTTATCCAAAGAGATTTTGGTTTTAGTTTGGAAAGCAGTTTATTCTTTATTAAATTGTGCCAGCTGTCAGCTAAACAAATCTGGCCAGGTGGGGCTTGGAGTCCACGACTAAGAAAGGGAGAAGTACAGCTGTCCAGTTTGCCTTAAGGAAAAATTCAAACAAATGTCAGGAACGGGGAGATCTGTGTTGTTTTCAAGAAAGTAGCTACCTACTTTGCTTTGGTCTTTTCTCTCTCTTTTTTTAGCGCGCGACCTCCCAAGGTTTTTTTTCCGACTACAGCAAGAAATCGCGGACATGTTTTTAATAATCGGTGGGATTTTATTTTGTAATTATTGCCTGCGTTCATTTAATATTTGAGAAGTGAATACAGTGTAAAAATAGAGTCAGCTCTGCAAGCAATTATTATATTCTGGGTTTTTGTAGAACTTTGCTTTATTTCTTTTTTACATGAGACTTGAAGAGACGGAAGATTTGAGACGTAATAAAAGTTTTATCCCCCATCTTTTTCATGCTGCATATGCTAAAATGAAGATGTCCGTCTAGTGATCCTTGTAGCGCTGGTTATATGTATATTAAGAGCAGAATTTGTTTACGGAGGTCTAGATATCCATAGCAACCAATCAGCATTTAGCATTGACTGGTATAAGGAAGCTCGAATAATGAAAGCCAAGTTCTGAATGGTTTCCATAGGTTACTAGACTGAGACAGTCTTTGTCCTTCTCGATACACTACTCTTATATTTTATATAAAAGGAAAAATACTTTGCTCTAGTTTCCTGTTACTAGTGTTGAATAGCCCCCAACTGTCCTTGAAAACTGTCTTGTCTGGGACAGTAACGGTTTTCGGGTCCTCCCCCCCATTCCCTTAGCGCTACCCCCTTACCTCAAGGATGTCACCAGCGTATTAACCAATTAGGGAGGCATGGGTGGTGCGCTGGTCATGACACTAATGAAAAAATGCCTTTACTGAATTATTTCTCTGTTTTAGACAGCTCAGATTAAGTCTAGTTAGTTATTGTTCTTTAAAGACAATGAAAGAAAGTATGAATATCTTTCATCCAATTATATTTCCCCTTTAATCCAAGGCATGTGATATATCCATTTAGTCTTTTTCAAACACCTTTCTAGAAAGGAACATTTTACTTTCCGACCTATCCCGATCACCTTAATATTATCACCGCTATGTCATGTGAAGTTGGTTAGTCGTTAGTCAACTTCCAAATTAGATCAGAATATTAAAATCCACCTCATATTGTTAAATTCAGTTACGTTGTTCTTTTATATGTTTTGAATGCTTGGAGGCAATAAATCTTATGTAACATCACAGATTAACATGCAAATTCTTGGGAAAATTCATCTATGAGTTCATTTACCCTCAAGTCAATTATAACTCTAGATTTGAAAGCCCGATATTAAAAGAAATCCTAGTACGTTGAACATCAGAGAAAAATGACAATCTGTCAACAATTCCAAGTGTGTATGTGAAAATGACTCCTTCTTAATAATCCTGTCATAGTCAGTATGTGTTTCTACCTTGGGGTCTGCGTTTTGTTCCAGCAGTAATGACAGTCTATCCGCAATAACATTAAACTAAAAGTTGGAGCCAAGCACACAACATATGTGTGGCTACCACAAGGAAAGGCAAAGCTTTATTTTCTATTCTCTTTATTTCTTGGGGAGGGTACAGAATGTTTTCTATTTAAGTTCGAGGTCTGTTGTGAGTTATATTTCTGTAAATGGTTTTTTTTTTTTTTTATTTCTTAACTAAAGAAAAATTGAAGCCCATATTTATGAAGTGGTTATTCCTGAAATACTCGCAAGGAATTTTGTAATGCTAGGATGCTACGAAGACTCAACTTTCTGCAAAACAATAAGAAATCTCAGTCGATAATGGAAAATACTTATATCACCATTCCAGCCAAAAATGGAACTTTAGATTATTTTAACTAGTGCCATAAAGACAATGTCCATTGGTAATAAAACATATTTTGCAGCTGTAATATATGTAAGATCTCTGACCTCTGGTTTTGATGTTCCTTAAAATGAATCACCCTTTAAAATAGGGAAGTTAATTTAATCCTGTGATCAATTAATCAATCTGTATCTATCTATCTATCTATCTATCTATCTATCTATCTATCTATCTATCTATCTATCTATCT
>JAKJJM010044306.1:0-14804 GCA_021901965.1 Pipa carvalhoi
GGAGGTGGTGACTACTGCTGGGGAGTAACGGTGACTGGAGGTGGTGACTACTGCTGGGGAGTAACGGTGACTGGAGGTGGTGACTACTGCTGGGGAGTAACGGTAACTGGAGGTGGTGACTACTGCTGGGGAGTAACAGGCTAAACAAACCCTAAGCTTAATATATTTCGCCCTTGGTGTAATAAAATGCAGTCATGGTGTTGGCCATGTTGGTATGGTTACTGACCATGTATAATGCCTTCACTAGTTTCTCTGTTTCTCAACAGACTGGTTGTGCCAAACAAAGGTTATTCATCTCTAGATCAAAGTCCGGATGAGAAACCTCTTGTAGCCCTGGACACAGACAGGTAATTATTTTCTGCTTCACTGCCCGATTGTCCATTTACCCTTGTATTAATTTTATATTCAGGATAATTATCCATTAACGCCTGTCACCAACCCTTAGCACATTGCTGATACAGATGAGTTAGAGGTGTGCCCCAAGGAAAGGTTGGAGGACATGGTTCATGTATGGAAATATCACACAAGATAAATCAATCATTTGTGTGGGAGGAGGGAGATGCAGTAATATGGGGAGAGGGGTAACTAGGGAAGAGGAGGAGATGCTGTAACTAGGGAAGAGGAGGAGATGCTGTAACTATGGGATGGGGAAAATGCCATAACTAGATTATAGGGAAATACAATAACTGGCAGGAGGAGATACAGTAACTAGGAAAGAGAAGGAGATGCATTAACTTGGGGAGCGGAGGATTTACAGTAACTGGGAGGGGATACAGTAACTAGGGGAAGGAAAAAGATACATTAAGGGGGTCATTCCGGTAGCTCCGAATTTTCCATCCCGAATTCACTGATAGCGAACGCCCATTATGCAGTCGCGACCTCGACAATTCTTCCATTATAAAATCGCGACCGCGACAATTTTTTAGTCGCGGTCACAATTTTATAATGGGAGTTCGCTATAAGTGAATTTGGGATGGAAAATTCGGAGCTACCGGAATGACCCCCTAAATAGGGGATGGGAGGAGATTCAGTAACTAGGAAGAGGAGAACCAGTAACTAGGGAAGGGGAGGAGATGCTGTAACTAGGGGAGGGGAGGAGATACAGTAAATAGGGGTGGGTGGAGATGGTATTCTATAAATAGTATCAAAGGGTTATATAATAAAAGTGGACAAGTATAATAAAACCCCGCACAGCTCAAGCTAAAATTTGGTTTTCTTCTTTCTTTTTCAGTGACGATGACTTCGACATGTCCAGGTATTCGTCTTCAGGCTATTCCTCAGCTGAGGTGAGTTCATACCTTTTATATTTTATCATTTTAAAGTACCTGGTATAATCCTAATCAGACATGACCCACTTATAGTAATCACTTTAATGTAGGTACAGGAGATCCGCATGATTAGAAAGCCCCGTCTATGCACTTTCATAACAACACTGAGGGGGTTATTCTCTAAAGTCCGAATTGTCGTGTAAAGGTGCGAATTCGCCAGCTAAAGACAGTCGCAATAGACTGCTGCTGTCACAGTCGCAACTTTATAATGAGAATATTGTCGCAGTCGCGACTTTACAAAGGAAATGTCAAAGCTGGAACTTTAAAAATTGTCGCGGTGGCGACTTTATAATGGGAGAATTGTCGCAGGTCGCGGATTTGCTATGGGAATTCGCTGTTTGTGAATTCGACAGTCGAATTCTCACTTTAGGGAATTAACCCCATTAGAGTTTCCCTTCATGCAGTACTTAAAGGGGATCATTCATCCTTTTTTTTTTTCCATTCTAGAAAGGTCGGGTTAAATTTAAGCCTATTCCAGGATTCCAACAAACGTCAGCAGCTCAGCAGTGCTTTACGGCTAAACAGATGTTCGGTGTCCTGGAATTGTGAACCGTTTAGACCAGCGGTTCTCAACCTTTTTATTGCCCTGACCCTTTAGTACAATTCCCCTGTGATTTGGCGACCCCCATTCATTAAGTATTATTGGTTTACCCCATTCAAACCCTATATTTCTGGTGGTCTTGGGCGACCCCTGGAAAGTTATTAGACCTCCCTGACGGGGTCACGACCCACAGGTTGAGAACCGCTGGTTTAGACAGTCCCAGTTTGCATCCAGCACTACCCAGTAATATGATCTTGGTAGAGAATCTTGGGTTGAATGAACCTAGAAGAAGATTATCTAGTTGCTGATGGTGTCTTGTGAGAATGAAATTGCTGTTCCAGTTATGGTTCATACAGTTCATTACTTCAGAAAGAAGAAGATGTTTTAGAAATAAAAGCAGCCAAAAATATGTTTGATATTTCTGATGGCAGCTTCCATTTCATAGAAATATTTTGTAAATTAAATTTAACACAAAACTGTATCTAGAAAGGATTCTCCTTGTTCCTCAGTGTGGAACATAGTAAGAGCAGGTCCTTAGTTTGTTGTGTTTGTGTAACGTCCCCTATTTAGTTAATGACAATTACACATTTTTGTTTAGTTCTGTTTAGACATTATTGCAGCACTTTCAGCATGTTCGTGGGGCTCTGTGAGAACCATTGATTTGGTTTAAAGTGCACCTGTCACCTCAAAAACACTAATCCTAATTTAGATTGTACTAAAGGAATAAATGCTTTTGTAATATAGAAGTATTTTTTAAAATGTACCTTTAAGCAGCTTTTCTCTCTGCCGTCTCCCTGTCAGCCCGACACAAGTTGGGGTGGGTGGAGGATCAATGATGACTGACGTTATGGCTCCTCCAATCAGATCCCAGCTAGATCGTGATTTAAGGGATCTGATTGGAGGAGCTATAGGGCGGTATTTATTAAAGTTGGAAAGACCGCTATAGGTCTTTCCGACTTTCTCGTGGGAGGTTATCCTCCCGCGAGAATCCTGATTTCCACATTATGGAAATCGAAAAATACCGATTTCCATAATGTGGAAATCGGGACTGGACAAATTAAGCCCGAAAAGACTCCAATCGAGTCTTTTCGGGCTTAATAAATTTCGCCCATAATGTCAATCATTGTTAAGCCCTCCTCACCCCATCTCGTGTCGGGCTGACAGGGAGATGGTAGAGAGAAATTCTGTTTTTTTTAAATACTTCTATATTACAAAAACGTTTATTTCTTTAGTACAACCTAAATTAGGATTAGTGTTTTTGAGGCGACAGGTGCACTTTAATTACTCGATTGATGGATGTACTTAAGCTGTAGTGATTGAAGTGCCATAGAAACAAAAGAAATCCCTTGCATATGAGCAGTTACCCTGCTTAGTAAAACCAACTTGGGGGATATGTATCAATCTTTTTTCAGATATTTACAGCAAAACAACTTTTCGATGTAAAAAGAAAAAGGCATGGAAAAGTGCTTTTTTAACAGCATAATTAAATAGACAACACTGGCATAATAAGATAAACGCCGTGGGGGTTATTTTATTAAAGTGCGAACAGTCACATAAAGGCCCGAATTCGCTTCCTTTCACAACTTCACCAACCCAGCGTATTAAACAAATTCTGCGATGTGACAAATTCACTATCAATTCAGACACGGTGGCCGCAGTCTTACGGAGCACTTTGCAACACTTTGCGTGCGTGTGCGCAGGTAATTCGGCTTTTCAGAAAGAAGGAGCGAATTCCGCAAGACTGAGTGCTCCGAATTCACCTGTTTGACTTCTCCACATCAGACTGGCGAAGTGGGGGGTTGATGACAGGGCTCCAGTGTTGCGTAAGGTGATTATTCATTCAAAAGTAACAGTGGCGACTGCGACTAAGGGGGTCATTCCGGTAGATCTGAATTTTCCATCCCAAATTCACTTATAGCGAACTCCCATTATAAAATTGCAACTGCGACAATTCTCCCATTATAAAATCGCGACCGCGACAAAAAAATTGTCGCGGTCGCAACTTTATAATGGGAGTTCGCTAGAAGTGAATTCAGGACGGAAAATTTGGAGCTACCGGAATGACCCCTTAAGTGACAACATGAACTAGGGACAAGGTGACATAGAAATAGAATATTCACAGAATACAGTTAGTGGGATATGGTGAGACTGACATCACTGTCCTTCACTGAGAGAATTCACCTCACTTCGCATGACTCCACATCCCACTATTGTCTGACGTCCGACGCTGTCCACTTGTTCAACAAGACTATCCCCTGCTTCATGAATAAGGAGAAGTGAATTTGCTTCTTCCTGATCATAGTAACGCGGACAGACGCGAAGTCACTACGCCAGGTGAATTCGCCCTTTAATAAATAACCTCCTGTTTCTCCAGCATTAGGCCATTTCAACTGCACAGATTTCTAGAATAAGTCACTGATTGGAATTGTAGTTAGAGAATCTGTCACCTCCTAAACCAATTCAAGTATAAAATAGTGAATAACTACTTTGGTATGATACATTGCTATAATAATATTTATAACATTATAATAAACCTGAACTTTCCAATCATTGAGAGCTTGGCTTTAAGAAACACACTTAAACATGCTTGTTAGCGATTTTGATGCCATAAAGACTCTTACAGAAAAAAAAGACTGGACTATCCTGTCTACGCACTTAGGAGGACTACTTGTTGATCTGCTTCTAGAGCAATAAAAGCCTGTCCTGCACTTCCTGGTTCCTGTGCATGTCGCATGGTGCAGGGGTTGTTTGTTTTCAGGTTTTCCATGCTTTTTTCTTAGCTGTAATGGGATCACCTGTGGGCTGTTAAATTACAGATTTACTTAAAAACCAATCTAAAGATGACAATAATGTGTGTGGCAGAGCTGATTCTTTACAGAAACACAGACTTTGTGGTTAAAGTACAGTTGTCTTATATATAAAATGCAGGATTGTGTATCAATAAGGGCATTCTTTTAAATGTACAAAGCCGGAACTACATTTCTGCAGGTTTAAACTTACAAAGTTCTGTTTGGATTGGCATGGCAGTTATTCCTGAACAGTACTGCTAACAATGTTCTCTTTGGATTGGCATGGCAGTTATTCCTGAACAGTACTGCTAACAATGTTCTCGTTGAAGTTGAATTCCAGATTTGTATTATTTTAAGCTTGTTTCCTTCCTTGTTGGTTGCAGCCATCTTTTATCTGTTAAGAACACTGACCACCACCTATTCCCTTTTCTTATTTATCAAGTGCCCCCACAAAGCCCAATTTAGCTGCAACCAGAGATACGACACACCAATAACTACTAATAAAATCAGAATTTTAACTTTAAAGATGACATTTTGTACAGATGCTGCATAGGAATAACTTCTGGTGTTGGTGGTCCTTCACAGATAATTTTGCCTTAAACACAGGGCTAAAACAATTATTGTAGCTCCCTCTAGTGAAGCATTTCTCAACCTACCTAATGCCATGACCCCTGCAATGATGTCATCACGCTGAGCGTATCTGCATGTGGGCAGACCCACCTGTAGAAAGATAGAGGAGCGGCGTGTTCAGAAGGTCTTAGGCAACCCCTGTGAGAGTGTCATTCCACCCTCTAAAGTGGTCGTGACCCACAGGTTGAGAACCGCAGCACTAGTGCCGGCTTGCAGAGGAGGGACACAAGCTGTGTAATTTAAACAATGATAGCTTAGAGGGCAGTGAGTTAGAGAATCATTAAATGGATAATTCACCAGCATGGCAAAGCCCTGAAATATATGAAAGTCTGAGGTTCACTAATGCTTTGATTTGGTTTCACTCTGAATCAAAGTTCTGGACTTTTTCCTTTGAGAGTTCTGAACGCTTTATTCCTGATGGTACCATTTGATGTAACCCTCCCTGATAGGACTGTTTTCCTAACAGATGATTAATACACATATATATATCATTGTATTCAATATATTCTCTACTCTATTCTCATGTCATCAGAAGTCATTCTGATCTGTCGCACATGGGCTGGTGGTTTTATTATTTAAAAGGTATTTTCTTATCTACAGCAGATCAATCAAGACTTGAACATCCAACTGCTGAAGGACGGCTACCGGTTAGATGAGATTCCAGATGATGAAGATCTCGACCTGATACCCCCAAAGTCTGTCAATCCCACCTGCATGTGCTGTCAAGCCACCTCCTCCACTGCCTGCCATATTCAGTAATAGGGGAAGGAGCCAGTGATTTGTGCTTTCCACGATAACTGTAATACCTAACAGCCATTGCTTCCTCCTATGGTAGGACATGCACCTATTTGTGTTCATGGAGCCAGGAGAAACCAAAAAAAGAAAAAAAAAATCCATTCTTTTTAATTATATCTGCTAGATGAGACTTGTATTTATGTTTTAGCAAATGATACACAGATAGGGGCATGGGCTGATGGGACGGTCTGACCTACGGACAGACACTAAGCTGCTCATTATGGGATTTTTTTTTGGTTCAGTAAAGAGTTCTGGGGGGTGGTTACTGCTTTCAGCCCCATGTCCAGCTTAATTTGGTAAAATCAAAGTCAATTGATGATTCATAATTTGGCAGCTACTTGTGCGGTGGAATGTTGGTTGGGTTGTTTCACATCTGCCTGAGGGGAGTGTCTTACGTGAGAGAAGGTTCTTTTATTTATCTAGACTTTAGAATCCATGTGCCACCTTATGGAGGTCTTGAATCAGGTGGACATCATAGAAAATACAATGTATTTCATATTTTTATCTTTCATGCAGAAATCTGTAGGCCGACGCAAACTTCCATAGGTTTCTGTCCTTGCAACAAAGTTGTAGGATCTGTCTATTGTTTATTAACTTACATTTGTAAATAGGTAAGCACCCCGGTGTTATGCTGGGAGAGAAGAGTGGCAGAACTGGCACTTCTCTTCCTGCTGACTTCGAACTCTAACTCCCAGTTACCACAATTATCTACTTTTAGATAATTAACAGCTGGAGACCAACCAGTTGGATAATGCTCGTCTACGTTAAATGTTCTTGTTTCTCACCTACCCACTAAAGGCATGTCCCCATATTGTAATAAAAGGGGTTCCAAATAAGTTACCCCATCTTGAAAACTGTGAATATAAAAATAGGCTGGTGTGTTCCTACTAGGAGTTACTCAGTGATTGCGCTGGCTCCACCTTTGGTTGGCCGATAATCCGAAACAGACTTCCTGCCCCGGTGCATTCTGGAGACACATTTTCCTATATCTCAGCCAGAAACATTGTTCCCTATTTGATGCACTTTGACTCACACAGAAAAGGTTCTCTCCATTACCCACATGTTATAGGTTCTTCTGTGGCACACATTATAGTTTTATTTTAACATACTCTGTTAAATACATGACATCTCGTCCAAAATCTCCCACCTGTATCATAAAAAGTGTAGAGACTTCCCCAGCAATCACAGAGCAGACATTACACCTCACACAAGCATTGGTTGGCTGGGTGATCATGATATTTATCTGTTTAGGATGGAAATCTGAAGGGCAGATCGAGAAAAAGTCCCAGTTACCTCAATGGAAGGAACCTTTCCTTAAAGGGATTGCATTACATTAAAGAGAAATCAGTAAAAAAAAAAAAATTAATGAAGAAACCTTCAGATTTAGACAGATGTTTCCATTTATTTCAAAACGCCTTCACCAACGCACAGCATGCTATATATTTCTTACGGATGTATGTTTCCTGAAAACAGGCTTGGTGTTTAAGACAACGGAAGGTTATTTCCATTAATGGCTCCTGCATAAACATCCTGCCCCGTGATACACGAGTAGACCGTGCAGCCATCTTGAATTAGCGGACTTGGGCTAAACTTACCATCTCTAGAATCTAAAAAACAGCCGGTCATTCATGCTCGAGATGCTCCAGATCCTGAGCTAGAGGTTTTATCCAGGCCTTGAATACGGAATTAGCATTTGCACTTCTTGACCAGTTTATCATACAGCTTTATTTTGCATTTGTTTTTCTGAGAAAAAGAATCTAAAATTAAAAGGCATAAATACAGCAGCTGCATGACTAAATCTGGTTCTGGATTGATTTAACCTTGCCATACAGGTAACAGACTTATTTAATGTCTATAAAGCCCTGGTCTGCTCCATCTGTCTTACCTACTTATATTGTCACAGACATGGAAAATCAATTTCTGGAAGACTGGAAAATCAGTTTTTAAATGTCTCCCTTTAACAAGCTTTACTGTATTTCCCTTTTCCATGGTTAATTCTATAAGACTGGTGCTTGAACAGTTTTAATGTTGTGTTTCCTCTGTCGTTAACCTCCATGTAGTTCTTTTAAAGATCCCAATATTTGGCTGCTCAGTAAAAGTGAAGGATCTTGCCATGGTAATATAATTTTAGAAATGAATTTGTTAGCATAGATGAAAAGTAATTGCTGTCCTAATTGCTGTAACAACTGGCCTCATTTATTGGGTTATAAACCAGCTTCTGGTTGGGCAGATCAGGCACTTGTAACTGTCAGGGTTGAACAGCATTTAATATCCCAAGGCTGATGGTCATTTTGTACATATCTAGATCTGAAACCTCCTCTTTATCTGGTTCCGCACAGTTTAGCTCTCTGTATCTTAATCCTACTTTTTTAATGTATATATAAGAAATACACCATATCTCAGAAGCCATTTACAGATCAGGAACACTTTGTTCCATTTCCTAACGATCAGGATACAGTTGCACATGTAACAATTATCTGAAATGAGTCTAGAGCACTGTTCCACTCGCACCCTCATACATTCCTTGTATCCAGCATCCGGCCGCCAGCTGCTTATCTAATAATTGAATCCTAACAGTCCTTCCATTTTGGTGTTTATTCCACAATCGTCTCTGGAACTGAATCTCTGAAATGTTATCACAACCTGAATTTTTTGCCACAAGCTTACAATTAACTGGAAAATTCTCCGGGCAAATTTTATCTTCTCAATAGGAAACGCCCGTACGTTCTCTAAGATTGTGCGGTTATGCTTTCCGTCTGGCTAAAACTGATCTTCTAAATATAATTGTCCCAGCAGTCTGCTGTTAATGAAGATTCCGGTATTCCAAATGGTTAAATAGGTGGGAACTAGGACAAAACAACTGTTGGAAAACATTGTAAATATCTAACTTACTATAGCTTGGTCTTTAACTACAGGATTGTCTTTCATCTGAACTGTAGGAGAGTAATCAGATCCACTTGCCACGGGTTCATGTAGATGGACCTTTCTACAATAAAGTGGTCATTTAAGTCCTTGAATGCATTAATCAGTGGTAAGATGTCAGGGTAGGACAGGTGCACGCATTGGCCTTAATGGGCAGATTCTAGCTTCTCTGCTGTTTTGCTGTATTTACTAAAATATTTTTATACATTTAAAATAGTAGTTTTAAGGTAGCCCATTCTGTATGAAAGTCTGCGGTAAGGTCTCTCCCTCCAGCCATACATTTACTTTTGTCTATATGATATAATCATTAAACTCCTAGAGATATCAGGGTTTTACCCATTAAGATGTTCTTATATGAACAGGCCAGTTCATCGGAAGCTGGGGATTATGGGTCGTAGTTTAGGATTGGTTGGTTTGGTGTATTTGCTGTAGATAAAGGTCATCACATTATTATAGGCTGGTTTTGTCTAGCGCACACTGTGCTATTTAATACATTAATAACATGGCAGTTAATGGGAAAAGAACACAAAGGTGTTTTCAGCAAGGAAGGTGCCCTACAGAGGAGCACGTGGTGCCTTATCTCCTGATTATATCTTCATTGACTTACTATAGCCAGATGGCTACTCTCCCCCTGGGAAGTGAAGAGTTACAATCCTTTCTTTTGTTTGTCATTTTCTTTTTATAATTGTAAGATATATTATTCTAATGAATCTCAGAATCCAGTTTTTCCCGATGACAGGCAAGTTATTCCCGAGAGGATTCAAACCATCTGCTGGTCCTAAATCTACAAAATTAAAAAATCTTTATCTCGCTCCTAATAATATTCTGCGATTTGTAATTGTTTAGCGGTAATAATCACAGCAGGGGTGGGAGGATAGGCTAGCTTTTATTCAAGTGATCTTTTCAAACTGCTTCAGCAAAGATGTCTATATCAGTAGGGAAAGCTGGCGTCATCTCCTGACTTTATCAGTTAACCCTACTCTGGTTTAGAAGTGGATTCCCAGGAAGCGTCTTTGTTTCAGTATCCAGCATAAACCTACCAATAACCTACAGAATTTTCCTCTTATTTGTGACTTCCGTGTTCAGAATTTGAACAATCCTGCAGTTATCCCCCTGAACCCAGTAAAGTTACCCTCTCCTTACATAACAAACATTTATTACAAATATAGCAAATCCTACTATACTGTTTGGTACAGAGCTGCCAGATTCGATTTTTCCTGCAGAGAATCGTGGCTTTCTGTAAGGTACAGAGAGATATTATGGTCACACAATGTGTATTGTAACGCATTACTGGAAAAGCAGGTCTAGAAAGGGAAGGGAATTCAGTGTGTTACGACTCATGATCTGTCCTTCAAGAATGACTTTTATTAAATCCATACAAAGAAAGTGTCAGATAGACAGTAAGCTGGCAGATACCTCTTGCTTTTTCATTGAATTCCTTTGTAAAGTAGTTTAACAATCATTTTGTTATTATCATGTAGTGTGACTAATCTGAGCAGCAGAGCTTTAGCTGGATTATTAACACATCTAATATAGTGTTATTACCAACCGAGGCTGCTTAACAAGCGTCTGAAAAAAACATACTCTCAGTCTACTGCTCAGCCACAAAATCCCCAGGTATATTAACGCTACATACTAGATGTACTAAGGTAACTTCATTCATGCCATAGCCTTGGGAGAGTAAGTTATGGATGGTTCATTACTGTACAAACTTTTCACTCTTTCCCAGAATCCCACCGATCCGTCTCGCTCATCCGTAAAGCAAGGAAAACTGTAGGTGTAATTCAGCATCCTGTTCCAATACAATACACCAGATTATTCAATACAAACAGGGAAGATGCTCTTTTATCTTCATTTTTGAGATTGAGACAAATAATGTTTTTTTTTTTATAGGTTTAGTAAATTGCCCAGATCTGTAAATATCAGTGCTGCATCCATTGTCAGAACTGCAGGAGCGATCAGATGATTACAGGAAAATTCAGATGCAGACATAGAATTGGGCGATTGATTTTATTCCATCACACAACCAGATCCTGAATTCAGTACATCCATTGGTGGCACCATTCTTCTCAAGGCATTCATCTCCAGCCCTGGTATTACCCTGCCAACACACCCCTGCCCGTTACTTGGTTTGTACCCTACTAACACACCCCTCAGCATTACCCCCCATTTTCTACCCAAGCTACAAATCTCGGGCATTATACACACATAACTCTGACATTAGATTAGATTTCATAAGCCTGCCAACACACTTCATGGAATCTATTATTTTTTTCCTAATTAGGGCATGATGGGCCACCTATTGGCATTTCCCAGTCTCAAGGCAGACCATGGCCAGTCCAGCTGATAAACTGTGTCACTTCCTGGTGGTTTTAGTAGCCGCACCCCCTCTCGCTTGGCCCAGCCGTGTCATGAGTAATATAAGTGTAAACCTAGGATGTAAATATTGTGCCAGCTCCGCATACAACACAAGCATTCTGTATCTAGTTCCACAATCCCAGCTTCTGCGTAGGCACATTTACTTTCCTACGGATACCGCATCGCTATATATCAGTTAGAATAATGTAGGATAATGCCTTAACCCGTTCAGAGACAGAGGGGGCATCAATGAACCCATTGCCAAACCCTTTGGTTCTTTAGGGGTTAACCCTTCTCAGCCAGTGGTGCAAACTCTTGCTTGTACACAGCTGTATGGCTTAGAAGTGGTTAAATGACCCATTTGTTTTTAATATTTTATGTATTATTTATTTGAGATCAAGAAGTGCGTTTTCTTTTTCCTTTGGAATATGAATACATGTATAATATTTTTTTAACATTTCCATTGCAGTATTTATCAATGTAATTGGTGTGTGTAGTGTAACATAAACTATATTAAAAGCATACCGATGAATCACCTGTGCATCTTTTGTTTATAAGGCACAACCAGCAAACATTAAAATTCCCTTTATGCTTGTCTGCCTGCTGTATATTCAATCTGCGCTTCCGGAAATTCAGAAATACATCGAGAAAGATATTTCATTTGAAAAAAATAAGCAGGAATATGTACGTAATAAATGGTACGAGTACGGAGGCTCATTACTCAAGTATAAGCGAGGGCATGAGGTCAAGTGATCATCTTGTGATAGGAGAGGATGAAGGAAGCTGAGACTGGGTAGCAGAGGCAAATAATGCAGACTCTAAACGGGAGATTGTCAATCAGTCGCTTCTGAAACAGCAGAGCCTTTGAGGAAATGTAGAGTGGTTAGCGATTCTGAGGATAAGGGGCATGAAAAAGTGTTGAATTGTTAACATCTTATGAGTGCTCCTTAGAGGTTTGTTTTGGGTTTGGTCATGAAATCAGAAACTTGTGTTCTGGAAAATCTACCCTTGAACATGATTTGTTTTCCACAGACATTATACGTTACCCATGAAGCATGGTATAAATCTGGTTTCTGAAAATGCATACGTTCGCATCCATCCTTGTGGCTGCTAGAGTTGGTCCACTCTTGGTGGACAAATATGGAGGCTAAATAGGGAAGGTGAGAGGGCCAAGGCAGAGAGGAATCGTCAGTATTGACTGGTTAAAATCAACCAGAATAAGATCAGGAAGAGAACTGAGAAAGGTAGCTGGTGAAGAGGCACAGGCTGGTCTTCTCTGATGACAAAAAGAACGGATAGAGGAAAATTGATAGAATGAACCCAAAAAGGAAGAAAATGGTGAGACATAGATAATTCAATTGAAGTGACAGTGAGAGGTAAGAAGAAGCGCAATACTACCACCACAAAATGCAGTGCATGGGGTGAGCTAATGAACCGCATTGTTATAAAGAAAAAGACTGGTCACTGGGGCAGAAAGGATCATCATGAATTCATCATGAGTTGATTTGAGTCAAGGAGAGAGATGGGAGGGAAGAAGGTATGGGAGCGGACAACCTACTTTAAGTTCTGTAAATCCTTGGGCCTACTATGGTCTTGCTCTGCTTCCACTTAGCTACAACTAACTTTGTAACACAACACAACCTCTGACAAAGGCCAAGGCAATTAATTCATTAAGCTAAGACAGTCCTTTAAAGTAATCAGCCATCTGGTTTCAGAGGATGATGAGGGAGTTAAAAGGGCAAGATGGAATCCAACATAAACCTTAATTGCATAATTAAACTGTAAGGGACCATTAATGCTATACTAACTCTATTCCATTTCTATTAGAACTTATTTTTTAATAAAGCTCCAGGAGATAGAAATCGGTGAAAATATAAAAGACCTTTGGAGGCCTGGTCCTGAGATTCTGATTTAATTTAAACCCATTTTTGGTCTAGGAAATTAGATATTTCTACATAAATAAGTCAGGTCATCACTAGACATTTTAACCATGATAGAAGTTCTCTGCGTATTTGTTAATAGCCACAGCCTTCACACACCCAATAACAAATATAGAGAGATTTGAGCAACATATATTTTTGTTTTCGTGGAAAGAAGTTCTAAATGTATTTTCATGATTCAGGGGCTTATTCGTTAAACTCCCAGCATTCGCGTATAGATCAGAATTCGTGTCTATTGGCCACTTCCCGATCATTGATAAATTACAGAGCTCTTGCACAGGTAATTCACCAATAAGGAAGCACTGGAGTCTGTTGAAGTAGTGAAATTCAGCAAGGCGTACTGTGTCGAATTTGCCATTTTTACTTCGCCAGATCAAAGCGGTGAATTAGGGGGTTGATGGCGTCCAACTGACTATGCCGCACTACACAATAAACCGTGTCTGCCGCTATTCGCTTCTTCTCTATGGGAATCCACCGGTTATGTGAATAACGAGTAGAGCAGTAGAGCAGCCGCTCTGTTCGCCTGTTCTTGAAGTGCATGAAGCACGTCCGCGACTATTTCAGCAGCTGCGCCTCATGCACTTCGGGGAAATGCCTTCGCAAAGGCATTTCTCCAGAAGTACGGAGCTTACGGAATCTGGCCCTAACAGCGCAGCATCCTGAAGTGATGAGAATTCGCATTGTCTGTTGAACTCTGACTGTGATGGAGCCTCTGGAAGTTCTGCAGTGCTGGAAGTTTTACAAAACCTACTGGCAGAGAAATGAACTCGGCTGAAAGTTGAATTGTGTTTTGTTGCGGGTGACATTTATTTCGGTTCGTTACACAAGAATGAGAAGCTGTAATTGTGTGGCAGTCAGTGTGAATTATAAATGGGCCTAATTCTGTAAAAGATCTGCACCCAAGGCCAACAGACATGCACCAAGCTATGGAGGTCACCGGAGAGTAAGATGGGAGATTGCTCTTTCCAACATGAAATTAGGCAATAATTGTCACAAGAAATGTATTTCCCTTGCGCAGTCTGAATTGTGCTGCGGTATTTCTCCGGCCAGTTATCAGCGGTCATTTAAACTGTTGATCCATAGAAGGAGCAATGTCTGAATCTATCATTGTGACTGCTTCTTCTCTGCTTGTGCCACAGAAAACACCACCGAAAGGATCATTTCCTTCAATATTTGTCAATGTCTCTCCATTTCCACTTGGTATTCTCATGGTGCTGCTTCCCTGTAAAGGTTCTGAGTCATTAGCCTCAGACTGCTCTACTGTACATACACTCACACTCACAGCAATTCACTTTCTTTTAATGGGGAGTCTTGTGAAACTGCTCTTTGCTTATAAGAAAACAGTGAACTGTTTAATTGCATGGGGAAAAAAATCAGGAAGACGGTACAGATATAGAGGTGTGTAAAGGTGTGAGTGAGACAGGGTACAGATATAGAGGTGTGTAACGGTGTGAGTGAGACAGGGTACAGATATAGAGGTGTGTAACGGTGTGAGTGAGAC
>JAKJJM010044314.1:0-10495 GCA_021901965.1 Pipa carvalhoi
TGCAGAACCGAACCCACCGAACCCTTCGAAGACGTTCACCGAACCCTTCTTTAGTGGGTGAACGAATTTACATAATGAGTCGGGTGTGTCTTGACCTCCGTGGCAGAGGCTCTGCCGAACCCCTGAGACTGGCTCACCGAACCCCTAGGGATCGATCGAACCCCGGTTAAGAACCACTGTTTTAGATATTACATATTCATTAAGTGCCCCAGAAAGCCCAATTTGAGAAAGCGAGAAACAACAAAAAAATAATTCAGTTCATCAATGTAAAAAATACAGTTTTACAACTACTGAACATGAATAACATCTGAGCTAATCCAGATTTCTTTTTCTAGTTTTATTTGTCATTTAAGATGTTCAGGAGGAAATTATAGTTCAGCAACAGTTTAGGACTATGTGCTTCAATTAGGGATCACACTAGCTGTTTATCAGCTGAGCTGGAACAATAGTCTCTATAGTTTCCTGTGAGATAAGCCACACAGGCTATTATGAGGCTATTGTGTTTTGCACCATAGACATTAATGAGCCTAAATAAAACAGCTCAGCTGAAAAACAACTAGTGTGGCCCCAGTATTAGGCAGGGGACACATTAGCGCATACTGTATGTGCGACTGTTTTTTTTTCTTTTAAATCTTGTTTCAAAAATACGCTGGCACATTTACACATTTTCAGGACACGTTTTATATATAAGCAATAGGCACTTACTCAACGCTTTCTTCCCTGTTTGACTGCTATTGTGCAGTTCCTATTGCTACTAATCAGGTTGCATTGTTTGTGTCCATATACCAGCAAAAGGCGGCATGAAGCGTTCCGGCACATGTTCCTCTCTATGAAACGCAAGTGTGACAGTGTAGGTATATCGTCATTACTTTCAAAGGTTTTTTGGTGTTTTTTCATGACGTGCCTTTTTATTAAATGACGTGCACATATGCGCTACTGTGACCCTGGCCTTAGACTCCAGACTCTAGAATCAGGACTGTTTTCCAAGTCAGTATCTTGACCTTTGACACATTACAGACAGACTAATTATCATGGAGAGAACTTTGTTAATGCTTTGTAACTGAATTTGAAAGTGATGCTGTCATTGCTGAATTACTCAGTTGTTGCACAACCCCATCCACAGTTCTCATAAATTGGTTATTTCAAAAGGATATTGTTTTTGTCTACTACAACTTACTTTTCTTATCTCTCCCGCTCTCCTGATAAAATCTGTTTAGACCTCTCCATCAAGCGCCATTATTAACTGAATCAGTTGGAAAGAGATGATTTTAGTTACCATACTGTAAATTTAAATTCAGAACCACATTAGCAATTAAAATTTCTGTGCTTTTCACAATGGTAAAAATTTTAATTTCAGTGCAAAAGTGGGTGGAAATAGAGTCTCTTGTCTAAATTACATAACTAAGTTACTTGCCATTTTGTTAACCTTTCTAAATCTGTTTAGTGATATCCCTTAATTCCTGTATGCATGGTTAATCACTATTCAGGAAATAGCACAGTTTATTTTTGTTCTTTGCTGTAAGACACAGTTCTTTGTGTCTACTGGGGCCCTCTAAGGTCCATGGGCCTGGTATGGTCACTGCTACTGCACCAACTATAGTTACATACCTGTGTGACACCAAAATGCAAATTGGCTCACAGGAAGGTAGCACTGTGGAGAGACAACTGTAGCGCTAATTGCTATAATAGCATACATCACAGCGCAGGTGAGATAATATAATTGTAATGGATAGTACAAGATTTACATATAAGGTTTCTATAGGCCCAGAATGCTTGTTGCCTTAGGCCACACCCACTTACTGGCCATGCCCCTTTGGAAAAATTATAAAAGACTGAATAATGCATTGAAGTGCTTTATCTGTATACTTCATGTACAGTTCAACACTTGAATATTAAAAACACTGCTTAGATAGAAAATGAGCTCCCTAATATATATATTGCTCTATGTTCTATTAATTTACCAACTAGAAATTGTATCACATATTAGTAAAAAACGTATTTTTTAAATTCCTAACTAGACGTCTTCCCCTGTAAATCCTCATCTAGATACCAGAGTTCACTGATTACAGGCGCTTCAATTCCTTGTTTACATTTGGGGATTTCAGCTTTAATGTAATGAAGTAAACCGGCTGCTCCTCATCTAAACAGTTGCTTTGGTCTTTACATAAATCAACTCCTTTCACAAGTATGTGACTGTGTGTTTATTGTTTCTGCTGGTAGAGGTATTCAAAACATTCATTCTGACATATGTCTACTTACAGATATTCCAAGATTTTCAGCAAAATCATTTATAAATAGTAAACTTGATAAGACACTCTACTTCAGCTGATGTTATATACAATAACAGTAAATAATAATCTATATATATATATATGTAGAGAGTGATAAATTGGTAATAGGTAAATATAGAACACAACTCTGCAGAGGAACTAATTCCACAGTGAATGACGTTTCTGAAGTCGGCAGTTAATCATCGGAATACTGTAGACTGCTATAACTATTTATTTTTATCCCAGATAAAATCTTTTACTCTTCAGAAGAACAGATGCAGGGATGTCAGAGGGCTAGGGATGCTTGGCTTTCAAAAGTTCATAATGTAAATACTAATGAAAATGTAAAAAACTGACAAAGACAGATGTAGAATGAACACTTTTGTATGTATGTATAATTTTATTTAAAAAAACGCCACAAATTTACGCAGCGCTGTACAATTCAACAATACAAATATAATATAGACATGGGAAAAGTGCATTACACAATACAAGTAAAATATCACACGGATACATCACTTTAAGTGCTGAGTTGTGGTTGACACAAGAGGTTGGAGGTCACTGCCCCATAGAGCTTACAATCTAGGTAATCTTTTATGAAAATAAACACAGTAATGCAAGTGCAATGCAACAGTTAGAAAAGCCTGGATAATATGGGGAAGCTATGGGTGCATTGTCTTACTTTACAATCTGAGTTGGAATTATTTTTGTTCCACCTGCAATGAGATACATACAACAGCGTAAAAAAAGCTCCCTAAATGTTTTGTACTTTACTCTTTCATTATTATGTTTTCACTTTTTCATAATCCATATGGTAATATGGAAGCAATATCTTCGAATATCTTGCAATTCTTCTTGAGTTCTATGCAAGTCAAAGGATATTTTCAAGGGGACTAGCACAAGAAATTATTTTTCTCTGGTGTTTTCCCATGGCAAACCATCTCCTAGGGGGTCACCCATTCATTACTATTGCTACTGCCTGCAGAAGAATAGTCATGCAGAACCATGAAATGGAGGACAGTTCAAGGCACTTTGCCACCATTGTAAACGTGGCTTATGTTCCAGTGGTCCTAAGGTGGGCATTCTGTCTGGTACAGGGCCTCCAGGTTAAGTTTCTACATTATGCCTGTGAGATGCAAGAAATAGGGGACAGGACAGTAAATGAAATCATAATACCTGAATTGGTGGAAAATATGTCTAAGTGGGTTAGCTACTGGTTGTGTGATAGAAAACTGAGGGTGGTTATTTACAGTAAATATTTAGATTGGGACTCTGTTACTAGTGTGGTACCAGAAGAGTCAGTATGGGGCCCTATTCTCTTTAGAATATCCTATATTCTGTTATTAATGACTTTGTTGAGGTATTGCACAGTAAATTTTCAAATTTTGCAGAAGATACTAAACTGTGTAAAGTAATTCACACAAAGGAGGACAGTATTCTATAACAAAATGGATCTGGATAAGTTACAAGTTTTCCAGTGAGGTGGCAAATTACTTTAATGTTGACTGTTGTTAGGTTTTGCATATAGGATGGGAAAATACATGGCAAGAAAATTTGGTAAATAAGAAAACAATGGGCAAAAACAGGGTAGAATAGTTTTAGAAATTTTAGTTGACAGCAAACTTAATTGTACCAACCAGCGTCAAGCAGCTGCTTCCAAAGCAAATAAAGTCATTGGACGCAGAAAGATTATCACAGAAATATTATCACATTTAGGGGATATTTCATTTAGAAAAAAAAATATCAGAGGAGCAACCTCTACATCTAGAGGAAAGAAGGTTTCTGCACTAAAATAGAAAGAGGAAAGTATATAGGCTATGGAACTCTCTGCCTGAGGAAGTTGTCATGGTTAATTCCTTTAAAGTTTTCAAAATGGTTCTGGATGCCTTCCTTGAGCAAAGAAATATTGCAGGCTGTGGGTACTAGATTACTGGAGGTGGGTTCTTGATCCAAGGAATTTCTTCTCTAAGATAAGGATAATACCCTTTTGCTTTATGGGTTTTTTTGTTTTTTTTTGCCTGGATGGTCTCATTGTCACAAATTTATGCATCTACAACATAATTCCCCTTACCCTCTTTACCACACTGGCCCTTCCTGCAGCCCACTAGACCAAAAGACTGAGACTTCTTGGATCTGGGTAGCGCTAGAGGCATTCGCTGCACCCTTCTAGTTACACCCATCTGCTGTTGCTACCATTGTCCTATTTTTTATTGCTTATATTATATATATGTGTAAAATTTCAGTAAACAGTAACTATTTTTATTTGTTTTTTGTTTTTTTTAGCATTTTTAGATTGATAATGTTTTTCAACTTTGCTTCTTCAAGCTAACAATTTATTCCCATGTGGTACATTAACTGTTTTGCATAATATATTATTTAATGAAAAGCTCAGCATCAGTGACTCATATTTTCTGTCAAATTCACAAAAAAGATTTAATTAGTTTTAATGACAGTAAATACTTTTGTTTGAATAATTATTGTAATAATATATTTGCATATTATATTGCAGGGTATTTAATAAAATTATTAATTTAGTATGCATTCTGTTATAATTTGGATTTTTTTAGGTATTGTTTATGTACAGTTTCTCATTATAGTTCATATACTCTGACTGAGTAATGATACTATACCAGTGATGGCTAACCTATGACACGCATGTCAGAGGTGACACGCCAAGACGTTTTTGCTGACACGAGTCATGACGCCGTTCATGTCGCGCCCTCAGGGGATCCCATAGCAAATCCGCAACAATATTCCTATTATTAAGTCACAACTGTGACAATATTTTCATAGTAAATTTGCAATTGCGACAATATTCCTATCATAAAGTCGCAGCTACGACAGTAGCAGTCATTTGTGACGAATTAGCTGATGAATTTTGACACACCGAGCTCAAAAGGTTGGCCATCACTGTACTATACTACAGTTAAAGACATACAAATCAAACACACACAAAATAGAGTAATTGTTTACATTAATTCAGCTACTACACAGTGTTTGCAATTTTCCCATACTCACTAATTAAAGTTTTCACAATACATTGACGTGAACAGCTGTCAGCCAATGCCTTGTATAATGGTGGATGGTTAATAAATGTTCAAGTTATATCTAATGGAACAGTTTAGGCACCAACAGATATTTGTCTGTCAGTTTGTCAGTGTTAGATAAATGCTTTTTTCAGTATATATTGTTTATTCAGTCTTTTTCAATTTAATGCCAGTTTTTTACTAATTCTCTTTCTTCTTCAGCAGTTCAGTTTGATATTTGAAGACACAAATTTGAATGAACAGCTTGAGAATTCAAAGTAACCAATCAGAATATTGCAAATTCGCAACCTCACAGAGCTGCTGCCCATCTGCTTCTTTTTGACCTTTTTTTCAGAATTCTCAAGCCTGTGGATCAGCTTGCTGACTTGAAATTCTGCATTGATCAGCTGAAGAGAAAGTAGGAGAGAGAGGAGTGGGTTCTGTAAGAAAGAGGCTGTAAAATAAAAATCAGAAAATACTTAATCTTGCAAAAATAATTAATTTAATGATGGCAATTAGATGGGTAAATAACTGCCGGATACTGAACTGTTCCTTTAAATATTTAAGTAAACTGATATGATATTTAAATGGATTGACTGATAGTTGTTTATTATGCTTTTAAAGAAGAAAAGGCCAGCATAACTATATGTATCTGTATGTATGACTATATACTGACACTATGCAAGAACTCTCATTGGAAAAGGGAATTTAGTACCATGTTTCCCCCGAAAATAAGACAGGGTCTTATATTAATCTTTGCTCTTAAAGACACGCTCAGTCTTATTTTCGGGGGATGTCTTATTTTCGGGGAAACACGGTACCAGTACAGTATATTTCTCATACTTTCCTGCAGCTAGGTCTTATTTTCAGGGGAGGCCTTATATTTCTAAGCTTGGAAAAAATTCACTAGGTCTTATTTTCGGGGGATGTCTTATTTTCAGGGAAACAAGGTATCCATTAGGTCACCAGTATTGATGCCATAGAATAGTAGTAACTGCTTTTCTTTCTTTTCATATGTTTTTTTAAATGACAGCATGAATTTTAAAAACGTGCTGGGTTTTCATCTATTGAACGTTAGATTATTCCAATTACTGTCTAGCAAGAACATTCTTCTTTACCTTATAAAGGCAAATGTATTATTAAGGATACCAGAAAGAAAAATATACCTGTTTATAAGGCACGGCAGTTCTAACATTTAGAAAACGATGTTGAATTTTGATTTTTATTATTTATATAATACATATTTAGTGCAATACTGCAGCAAAGTGAATATAGTTGGTAGAAATGCACATGAAAAATTCTTATTTTTGGTATTACTGTCCCTCTAAAAGTGTGTTGTAGGCAAACAACAAATGGCTTCATTATTTACTGACTAAGAGAAAACAAACAGAATATATATTCTTCTTGTTATTAGGTATATTTTTACCTTAACATTTATGGGCTGATAAGAATATGCGTGGGAACAATAATTTATACAGCAAAAGTATATATGTCATTGTCATTAGTAGTGTTACAAACCTCTCTGCTGCAAGGAAATACCCATTGAAGCCACACACCCGGAAACAATGGGAATTCTTATCTTAACACTCTAGGGCACTCAAGAAATAATTAACTGCCTGTGGTATGCATTTTTTACAGCACTCGTTTTATGACTATGCTCAGACTTCTAGGTAAAATAAAGGATCATAATAGCTTGCTTGTCCAAGCTAATCCATCAATGTAGAGTCCAGGTTGCTTTAAGGGATTCCCTAACAAATATAGTAGGCCTTATTTTAAACAGCCCCATCACTTTTCTTAATTTAGAGGATATGTAAGCCTGTCAGTTGTTACTGATTAAATGGCAGACAGTGGGTGCTTTCAAGATATGAAAGAGAAAATTTACAACTACTCACCAATTTTCAAGTCATTTACTTCACAAGCAAGACCTCCACAGAATTCTTCTGTAGCAATCAATTGTACTTAACTGGTTTTACATAGTCTAGTGCAGTGGTTCTCAACCTTTTTATTGCTGCGACCCTTCAGTACAAAATATTGCCACGGTCGCTACTTTATTTTGGAGATAATGTCACGGTTGAGACTTTAATATGGGAATATTGCAATGGTTGTGACTTTAATATGGGAATATTGTAGCAGTCGCAACTTTAATATGGGAATATTGTCGCAGTTGCGGATTTGCTATGGGATTCTGATGGTCTTAGGTGAATCCTGGCAAATCATTATTCGACCCCCAATGGGGTTGTGACCCCCCGGTTGAGACCTGCTGGTCTAGTGTTTATTGCAAATATGGACACCTAACTTTCTAGACCCTCTACAATGCAATTCATAGAATGACTGGAAGGAACTAATACATGAGTTAAGGAATTCATTCTGACTGGTACATGTAATACCATATTTATTATGATTCTTCTCTCTGTTCTTACGTTCATAATTCAGTATTGTCTGAAAAAACAGAAAATTCCCATTTGGAGTGGAAAGTTATCAAAATATTATCATTGATTAGTTTTTTTAATTTTCTCTTTGCTGATTGCAGTCATCTTCTGTCTGTTGATTATATAATCTCCCTTCCTCTATAGTCAATGGAACTTTGAAAGTAAATCTATTTTAAAATAAACTTCCTTGAAATCTATGAGCTTTTTTAACCATATCTGAAATATATATTAGGTATAAATGTGTATGGATCATTTTCTTTTCCTTCCAGTACTGTATTACTTACAGTGACACCACCCCTCTCTACCAGGCCCTGCACTGTCTGCCTGTTGCCCAAAGGGTTACACTTCAAGAACTTCATATTAACTGGATAAAGCACATAACATTGATGCCTCTTACTACACCTCTGATCTAATATCAAAGAATTTTCCCAGCGATAACCTCCACATAAAACCTGATTTTCTGCAGGCTTATTTTTTGATATGTCTACTTTAGGACCCCTGTTGGCATGTGGATGGTCTCTGACCTGTTATTGTTCCATGAAGCCTTTGAGAGCATTCTATAGGCAGTTGAACTATCAGACTCCACGCATTTTAACATCTAGTTCTGTGTAGAGATTTGACACTTGTTGGCTGTTCAGTGTCTTGTATTTATAGTAAGTATCTTTAGTCATTTTCCCTTGATTTTGTCTATCCCCTCTTTCTTTCTATCATGTTATCTTTGGTCATTTTTAATGTGCTTTTCTGCCATTAGAATATAAACCGCACTATCTGAAAAGTTATAGCAGCAATACATTGTTCCAGAAAGCATTATTGCGGGCTGTGCAACCCTGCCAATTGGGCTCAGTCCCTGCCAAATCTGCCACAGTATTTTTACTAAGTCAAGAAGCTTCCATTATCTATAAAAACGCTATACAGATCCAAGAGTGGATAACGTCATATGATGAGACAGTTTGCTTTAATATAGCGGGGCGATTATTCATTATATTGATGAAGAGACTGATTTATATGTATTATTTCATACTTATAGAGGTTTAGGGTAGGCCTTGGTGGCCCACATTTGGGGGCTTATTCAGGAAAGGCCAAATAGTCGTGTAAAGTTGTGAATTCACATTTATTCGTCACTTCCCCTTATTCTTGTATTCAGCAAATTCTGCAATGTGGTGATTTCAAGGTCAATTTGACAACTTATGACAGTTGCGGACTTAGAAAGTACTTTGTACCACTTTGTGAGCACATGCCCAGGTAATTCACCAATTCCTCAAGCGTCTGAGTCTGTTACAATTGCAAATTCCACAAGGTGTACTGTATCACATTTACCAGTTTTACCTCACCAGATTAAAGTGGAAAATTTATATAGACAACATACTAACAATATGCATATATTATGCATATATTAGTTTAATAAAGGAAAATAAAAGCAGTATTGTTGCTTAGTGTTGTTGATTGTAACAAAGTATCATTAAGTATTGCCAGATGTTTTTCACAAATTAATTTCAGTGGTAGACAATTTCTAGTTAATTCACTTTTTTGCCATATTTTCTAAGCCTTTTGTAGAAAAGGTCACCAGAATAGGTACAGGAACCCTGCTGTAAGTCCTCTAATTCACCACTTTCATCTGGAAAATTCAAATTGGCGAATTCACACCTGTATCCAAAGTTGCACTTTGAGGCATGATGAATACCTGAAGTGTTGTTGAGGAGTTTTGCGTTACGTTGCGAATTCTGCTTGTATTAGCAACATCACAAAAAGTATAAATTTTTGTTGAATGTGCAAATTTGAAGAAATGACATATTGACATAAATTCATGCATTTGTGTGATAATTCACACTTTTATAAATAACCCCCACAGTGAATTTTTAGGTTACATGTCATGTTACATGTCTATAATGTCACAAGGATTTATTATTAGCTAAAAAGTAGAATGTACACATGTTCATTGAACTGTAACAAGTGCTATGTTTCTTGTAATTGGATGCACATTGCTGAATTCCATGGGTCATTGCAACACCCCAAAGTTGCCTTGCATTCACTGGATATTCATTTCAGTGTGATATTTTACTTGTATTGTGTAATGCACTTTTCCCATGTCTGTATTATATTTGTATTGTTGAATTGTACAGAGCTGCATAAATTTGTGGCGCTTTATCAATAAAATTATACATATTTTACAACCTCTAGCTACATATAGATTGCAGAGATGGTGCAGAGATTTTTCTTTTATTTAAAAACCTTTTTAGTTATAAATATTTAAAAAATTAATTTGTTGCAAAAGAATTACCCTTGTTATGCTATTTTATTTTTAAATTTCCTGTCACCAGGGACAGTTTCAGACAGAAGGAGGCCCTAGGCAAAACTGAAATTGGGGCCCAACATACTGATGTGTTTATCATCAGGAAAAGTAAATAGAATGGATCCGGTCCTAGATGCAGATAGATGGGTTATGCAGGTGGAGCTTCCTTTAACACATCCTGAGTGAGAGATTCAAGGATATAACTCATAGTCTTCTATGTTAGTCTAGAGCCACAGGCCAGTCAATAGCTGACCATGACACATATATTGTCATTGTACACAGATCTAACCTGGACACAGAATCTTGTTTCTTTACTATTGCAGAATTAGAGAGTAGAGACCCTGCCTTCCCAGTGGATCTAGAGACAACTGGGAACAGGTTGAATTCTCTTCCTGTAACATTCAAACCCTGAGTAATATATCAACGCTGTATAAATACAATACCAAATACCAAAAAAAAAAAAAAAAAAAAAAAAACCCC
>JAKJJM010044361.1:0-11452 GCA_021901965.1 Pipa carvalhoi
CCCCCTTCAAACTTTTCTTATAATAAATTGGGCCCCCAAATGTGTCATAGATCGCGGGCCCCTTATAAGACTCCCGGCAATAATGCCCTGACGGCGGCCATGCTAGGAAGTACACTGCTCATAAAGGCTGTTACCCCCCACTTTACTTACCCCCCATATGCTCTGCACTCCGCAGTTGGTGGAGGAATGATATATATAATATATATATATATTCTGGGGAAATCTATCAGTACTGTGTAAATACTCTAAATAACAGTCAAAGTGTTTGTTTTTCTTTTTTTACAAGGGGGGGAAATTATTCACGCATTTGCACCAAAGTGGATGATGATTTAGCAGTGGTTTGATGTTTATTAAAGTGTGCAGTGATGTGACCTGCTTAATGACATTTAACTGTGACTGATGGGAAAGAGGTATAATAATGCTAGTGGTGATGTGATACAGCTGTTGTCTAGGAGTTTAACTCCTTCCGTACCCCATGGGTCTGCAAGTTCTATTCAGCATATATCTGGTTAAACTAAAGCAGTGCTAGTTGTATATTTCTTTAATGACATTGTCTTTAAATATATATATATATATACGATATATATATAAATGCTATTTTATTGTAGCATTGCTGCATAAAAGTTGGAAAACACACACTAGTAGGTATGCAAAACTCACCCTGGTCATAAGAGCTGGCACTCTAGATTAAGTGAAGTGCATACTTCATTCCTTATGGAACATAAACAGTTTATTAACGTAATTACAGTTAATATACGGGGCTTATTTTCAGTAACAAATTCAGCACAGTTTCAGCACTAGCTGTTAAACGACACTCCATAGGTGATAGTATGCAAACAGTGATTTCCCAGTGTGATAACACAATGTAACACTAAAGGCTCAGAAAGAATGCATCAGCTTAGGTTAGGTTATACCTATTCCCGGGTCCCCGGTGCTGGATTGGAACTGGGTCCTGTCTTCATCATGCATGTTCCTCTGGGACAAAAAAAAAGGGTGGCAGATAGAACGACTGTAATCGTTATGGACCCTGAGCCTAAATTTAAATTTCTCAGTTACCAAGAACCTCACTATTGACTGAGACTGGACTGGAACCTTCAGAGGGCCCAGATATTTTGCCATGACTGCTGCAGCCGCTGCCAGACCCATAACATCTGCACAGGTGCCAGTCTGGCTTTGGGGTCTGGGAAACACTAGATATCAGTTTTTATAAGTCATACCATATAAGGAGTGCATAGAATCCCTTTTGCATTTTTAGTCCCTCCCCCTGTCTGTGCCCTGGGCACAGCTTGTTTCTGAGCATGCTTAACCAAACCGCTGCCCCTTTTAGTCAACCAATAATAATGTAGATTTCAGCGTAGCTAGGTACCACATCATGGCGGACCCAGTTACGTAGATAATGGCGGCAGTGAAGACAGAGAATCCTAATGCAACTTTATGTCTATAATTCTTGAGATTTCCAAAGTTTTCTTATAGCGGTTCATCTCCCCAAAAGGTGAAGTTTCAGTAAAATATGGATCATAGCACCACCTGATTTCTCCTTTAAGAAGTTGTACACAATCCGTTACTTTAGGATCTGTTGCAATAACCCATCGCTTACGCAGACAAACGATTAGTCTGTCTAATCTAACAATCACTTAGATTGTAAGCTCTACGGGACAGGGACCTCCATCCTCTTGTGTCAATCACAACCCGGCACTTAAAGTGATGTATCCTTGTGATATTATACTTGTATTGTGTAATGCACTTTTCCCATGTCTGCATTATATTTGTATTGTTGTATTGTACAGCGCTGCGTAAATTAGTGGCACATTAAAATTATACATACATACATAGTTAAAAGCTCACTAAGCTGAAGAGCTTACACTTTTTTTAGTGTTTTTTAGAAGCAGTTCTCTTGAAATATGGGGAGTGCAATAAAAAACAAACAAAAAAAAAAAGCAAAACCACAAACTAAATATTAAATATTATTATACTTTCTAAAGCATTGATATGTGCCACAGCGCTCTACTGATATAACCATGGTAACATAGCACGGGTCATAATAGAATCAAATTGTTTAATCCATCACGGCGATATAATAAGTTAGGCACTCTTTGTATAAATCAACGACGTGATACACATGTTGTAAATACTTAATGGGAAGACAATATCATTTTGTTCAAAGAGCTTTCCATAAATTACTTATTATAACTCCCAGCCTCCGAGCTGTTGCTGAACTATAATTCAGTAATTCTTACTGTATATACAGAAAAAAAAATTTTGGACCTAGTACTACTTTGTATAAAATGACGCCTGTGGACAGGGGAGCTTAGCAAACTACATATATATATATATATATATATATATATATATATCTCCAGCAAATTGCGTCTGTTTGCAGGAGATGTGCGATATTGTCTGCCATTATGTAACTCCAGACCTGTTATAGAGCTGCGAGTTTAAAGGGGAGCTGTCACTAAATTAAAACCAAGCTGTGAACATTTTTTTTTTTTTGTAAATATTAAGGGGTTCTCTAAAGTCCGAATTGTCGAGTAAAGGTGCGAATTCGCCAGCTAAAGACAGTCGCAACAGGCTGCTACCGTCGCAATCGCGACTTTATAATGAGAATATTGTCGCAGTCGCAAAGGAAATGTCCAAGGTGGAACTTTAAAAATTGTCGCGACTTTATAATGGGAGAAATGTCGCAGTCGCGGATTTACTATGGGAATCCGATGTTTGCGAATTCGACAGCCGAATTCTCACTTTAGACAATAAATCCCTAAATGAAGCAGTTTTAAAAAAAGCGCTTGTTATTTCTTTTATGTTTATTAAGATGACGATTGTCTTATTTTGCTGTGCTTTTCCAGCTTATCGATTCCATTTCCCAATGAAACCAATGCTGTCTAATCAGCGACTCACGCTTTCTGCCGGACAGACAGAAAAGATTTGATTTGGTTTTTGTGGTTCTAAAAATTTTTAGACTGAAAAATAAAAACCAGTAAGAAGCACAGAAAGTATTGCAAAAACTCTAACCAGAATAGTTGTAAAACTGGGGACGGTGACAGAAAATGCATTTAGCGGGACTCTGCCGATTGCTTCCAATGTAAACGCATGTGTGGGCGACTACGGAGGGGGAATTGCTGGTTGGCTGGATGCATTTTGCCATCTTCAACTTGACGCCATTGAATCTCGTCCCAGCACTGCAGAAATCTTTTATAAACGGCTCTTTTCTTTGGACACTTCAGGAATATACTTTGCTGTGACTTGACCTTTAATCTTATCGATTTAGCAGTGGGTTTGCTAACGTGTCCCTGTGATAAAGCGGAACACAAATAAATATGATCGCTGATGGATTTGGCCGAGGACAAACCGGTTCTACCTTCGTTTCTTTCTGCCCGCTTTAATGAAGAGTATAGGGCAGCAGAAATAATATTCCTTTCGCAGCATTTCGGTTTACAGCGATCTGGGAAAGCTGTGCTAGCTCGGCGGGGCCCGTGTGTACTGAAAAACCGCCAATTGGAGTGAAGAATGAAACTGGCGCTTGGCCACTGATGATGTAAGACAGATATGAAATTAAATGGATGCTGTGGGGAAGAGCTGTGTATATATAACCGGGTCTGGCTGCTTACTAATCTGTACTGCAACTCGGATTACAAATACAGGCAGCAAATCAGATTTAACAAGCGCAAAGTCTCTATCGATCGTTTATAGGAAAGTACATTGCTTATAAACGGGTTTATTTCCCTGCACTTCACAGGTGGAATTCGCATCACTACGCATCCTTTACTGTCCGACTGACTACGCGACACGACGCTATAGACGGCCACTGACTCAGTCGCGCATTTGCTACGGGAATCCTCTCTTTAATGAATACAAAGTAGAGAACTTGGCAACCTGAAGGGGTGAGAATTCATTTCAACAGTCCAAATCTCACTTTGATGAATGAAGCCCCTAATTGCCCTGCGTGTTTCCTCGAATTCGCCACTCTGACGTCGCTTTGTTTAGTCAATAAGCAAACATGGGGAAGTGGCGAATAGATGCGAATTCATAGCTTCGCGCGACTAATCGGGCCTTTAGTCAATAAGGACAGAATCAGAAAGGAGGTTTTAGGAGGGAATTAAGGGGGTCATTCTGTAAAGTGAGAATTTGACTGTCAAATTCTCAGATAGCGAATTCCCATTACAAAGTCGCGACCGTGACAATTATACCATTCTAAAATCGCGACCGTGACAATTATCCCATTATAAAATCGCGACTGTTTGCAATGAGACTTTTGTCGCAACTTTACTGTGAGAATATTGTCACTGTCGCGACTTTATAATGGGAATTCGGTATCTGAGAATTCGACAGTCAGATTCTCACTTTAAGGAATGACCCCCTAAGTGTTTTTAAAACGCCGGATACATATATCGCCATCCTTCGTTACCATCCATAAGTAAATGCCGGGTCAGAGCGTTTATAGATCAGATCATTCAACAAGTCCATTCGAAAGCCCAAAAAAAAAAAAAAAAATGTCTGTTATTTCCCAAGATTCAATTTCAGCGCCCATTGTGACGCCAAACGCAAGCACGGTTTTAAATGATCCCTGACAGAGCCGCGGCTTGTCTGCCTGGTAATATTCTGAATAGAACGCCGCTGACGGAAACTGGATAGGATTATTTTACAGTCCATCAATCAAAGCGCTACTGTACCAGTAAAGAGGATAAGGAGCTATCACTTAACAGCTGCAGGGGCTCATGGGAAGGACATGCGGATGGGACACCGTAAAGAATGATGTATTGTAATATAATCCTTCTCCAGATTTTATTGTCACATGAAAAGCTTGGATGTTCCTCCACAACCCCCACAAATAACTATCAGCCGAAGCATGACACTGATATGCTTATTTCTACTGAAATATCTAGTTTTGTCTGTACAGTCTTGATGATAATATATATATATATATATAGATTTAAATGAAACACATTAAAAAAAATGTATCTCCACATAATTTACAAGCCCAACATTCACAGCTCCATACAATACATCACTAGTAACACAAACACATACAATCCTACATACTGTTGCCCATTATTCTTACATGTACAGTCTGGCTCCTCCCAAATCTCATCAATCCCAAAATACTTTACTCCTGTATGTTCACCCCTTGCCAAAATACATCTAATCCCAAATCTCACCAGTAGCCAATCGCAAAATACTTTACTTGCCTACATTCACACCCTCCCAAAATACATTGACGGCAAATCGCAAAGTACTCTATTCCCCTACATTCACCCCCTCTGAAAAATATATCTCCTCCCAAAACTCAGTCAATTGTGACTTTGCTTACCTTCATGCATACCTCTACACTATGCTCCTGCCCCCAATATTCAGTCGACGTACTGCCAATCAAAATGAGAAAACAACAGGAGTGGGTGAGGTCTGTTTTAACAACATGGCTGGTATCAGTAAAGATCAAATCAGACAGAAAGCAATAAAATTCATGAATTTAACTTCAAAGATAACATTTTTACAAGTGCTGTATTTAAATAACTGCCATGTTAACCCAAATGGGAACTTTTATTTTTAAGGGTTATTGTTGCTTTGAACCAGATTCTATTAATGAAATATATACATATATGATGTCATAAATATGATGTCATAGATGATTAGGCACAGTAAAGGATTGCTCCCTGTTCCTGATTTGCTGCTACAGTGCCAATGTTTTGGTGGATGTAGTAATAAAACTGCACGGGATTGGTAGCCAGTGCTGTCCAATCAGATGTGCAAATTGCAAGTCCTATGCAAGCATCAGTCTGTGTTGCTCAGTCTATGATTAATTCCAGTCTTTATAGAAACATCGGTATCCTAGGTCTCCATATGTGCTTAAACGAGTAGTGGCTGTTTCGCCCTTGCTGAGGTTAGCTGAGAATTCTGGGATTTGTAGTCCAATGCTTGACTAGCATTAGCCATTTTTTTTTTTTTTTTTTTGTCGTTTCTCAGAAAGGACAAAGCGTCTGGTTGAAAATAAAGTGCAGCTATAATTAGCGTCGGACGAGACGCGCCGAAAAGGTTCCAAAAACAAAGTCGTTAAAAATCGAAATTTTTACATCCAGCCCTCTGTGAATTACTTTAGGCATATTTACATGGTAATTATTGTTTAAAGTGAAGTCGCTTTTAATCCGCTCTGCCTTTATTTTTTCCCCAAAAAGGTTACTGGAAAGGTGACCTTAGAGGGCTGAACAGATGCGTTCCTGCCAGCGCATCCCGTAGATTCCCACGTCGTAAGCGAATTCTATTCACCTTGATGCCACGCGGGGAAACCCAAGGACTTTTTCACGCTTTAAAAAAAAAAAAATTATAGGAAAATAAATAATTATTGTCCATTATGGTTCGAATGAAGAAATCACTCTGGCCGCATAGTTAGCCTTTTATTTCACATTTATTCAAGCAAGATTAATGAGTGGGGATCATTCTGGAAACTCCAAACTTTCCGTCCCGAATTCACCGATAGCGAACTCCCATTATAAAATCGCAACGGCGACTAAAAAATTGTCTCGGTCGTGATTTTATAATGGGAGTTCGCTATCGGTGAATTCGGGACGGAAAATTCGGAGTTTCCGGAATGACCACCTAATGAGCGACTCTATGAAGAATGGTAGCCATAAAGTGAGGCAGAGACGCTGTAATTTTACATGGTAAGTAAGCAGAAACCATACATACCCGCCAGCTGTCCCGGATTCCATTTTTAGGGACTGACCTTTACGCCAGGATCACGCTGGCGTATAGATGCGTGTTGCTTTAAACAAAAAAAAAAGCACGGTGCAGAAAACGCCAAAAATACGAGTCACAAAAAAAAAAAAAGCCATTGAAAGTAATGACCGATACGCATACAGTGTCACACTTGCGTTTCATAGAGAGGAACATGCGCCGGAATGCATCATGTCGCGTTTTTGCAAGCGTACGGATGTGACCAATACGACCAGATTAGTAGCAAGAGGAACTGAACAATAGCGGTCACACAGGGAAGAAAAACGACGCGTAAGTGCCTATTGCTTATATATAAGTCGCGTCCCGAAAATACGCCATTGTAAATGTGCCAGCATATTTTTGGGATGCGCTTTTTTAAAAAAAATAAATAAAATGAACGCACATATGCATTAGTGTGTCCCCTAGGCGTTCGTGACTTGTTCAGACATTAATAAATAAGGCCCCTCAGCATTCTGAACCCCTTGTTTTTATGGAGGGAAAATCCCTTTGTCACTGGCGCACAGTAGGCAGAACCAAACGGAAAAAAAAATTAAAATGGGTTCTAGAGAATATAAGAATTGTTTTTTAAGCAATTAACGTCGCCATAAAGCCGCGCTCTCGCATGCTAATATTCACCTGGAGAATGGCAGGAGTTATCCATTCCGTTTTTATAATTAGATTTATTTGTGCGCGCGAGTTGTATTGTGAATAATCCACAAAAGCCGGGAACTGGAATGCAACGGGTTTTATTAACTCGCCCTGAAAACCGATGGAATTAGTACATCTTTATTACCGGACGCGGCGGCTGGCTTACAACGAAGATGAGGGATTGCGGATCTTCCGCTGCTTTGGGACTGCATCACCCAGCATCCTCAGCTTCCTGTTTACAATCGAGCCCACTATCGCCGCGAAGACCGGGAAGAATTTTTATACATGACTATGGGGCTTATTCATCAAAGAGTGAATTCAGCCGTCAAAGTGAATTCTCGACGCTTTAGGTCGCTGGTCTCTGAATTTGTTATTGCTTATTCACTAAGCGGCGAATTCCCATAAGCGAACGGACGCCATTTCCAGCGTAGTAGTCCGTGGGGATGCCGCGACTGAAATTTTAAAGGCGTTTTTAATAACTCAAGACTCCTCATTCTAAACCAGGCAGTGCGTTCGGTAGACCTGCTCCCCTGCCTTTACCGTATTCGTGGAAATCTGTTTCACATCAAGTGAGACTCCGACACGCTAGCCTTACGGAAGGGACCGTTAGATAAACTTCACTGACACAATTTCAATACATTTGCCCTTTTAATTCTCTGCGTAGCGCCATCGAGCGCTCCTGCAGATTTTCCCGCCGGCCTGTATTGACGTACATTGTTTGTGTTTATAGACGAGAAACATTTGACATCTTTGATGAATTACTCTGCCCTGTTAGATTTCTTTCGTTTTTTTTTCTTTTTTATTATTAGAATTTTAATTGAAGTATCTGAAAGCGATAAATGAATACTTTGTGATACATTATTCCGCATTCAACAAAGCAAACGACCCTTAAGTGATATGGAATTTTCTATCGCTAGCTACGCGTCTCCCGTGTTTGAAAAGACCAACATTATTTTCAGAGGAAAAAGTTTGTTTTGTAAGTGCTTAAGTGCTTTTTCTTGGTGAATAAATAAATATATAAAATATTCAAACTTTATTTAAACATCAGTGCATTTGGCGTTGCAGTTCTCACTCTTTCCTGACTGTGGCGCTGTTCTGTTGCTGCCTGCGGAATAACGCACCTTGCAGCTGGAGGTGATGTCATAGCACCAGCCGCACAGACCTAAGCTTAGAGTCATGAGCTTTCACTCTGAAGAAGTTATAGATCTTTTTGATTTTGTATAAACCTATCATTTTTTCTTTACCCGAACAGCAATTTTATCTCGCTTTACGGCTGGGAAACAGGACGTCTTTATAGTAGAAAGATACAGTCCCGTAGTCTGGGAACGTTGCTATATAAAACATTGTTTACAACAGTGCAGCCTGGTCAGCGTACCAGCACAGTGATTCAGATAAGACACACCTGTGCAAAATTAGAAAATGGCACATTTTACAAAAAAATAGCACCGTGATGTTTATAGATACGTCGGTCATCGGGGTTATAGAGATGAAAGATTTTGTGGGGTTAATATCCCTTTAAAGACTCAGACAGTGGCAGCTGTGACGCCTGAGGGGTTGGACTACTTAGCTGGTATAGAAATGGGGGTCCTGTGTAGAAACTAGTCTCTAGATAGTAGACAGGGTGGGTTACCGCTTCTGGCCCTGTTAAGCAGTAATAATGTGCAGCAGCTGGAGTGTCCCAACGAGAAGTTGGCAGAGGGTAGTCTCCAGGGTAAGGGCAGGATCACCAGAAAAGCCTGGGACCCTTAAGCAAGTCACCCCCTGATATAACTGAAGGGAATCTATAGCCTTTAATCTAGATTTTACAATTTTTTTTTTTGTTTACTTTTTCTCTCCTGAATTTCCCAGGCTGCTCGTTGGAACGGCAGCTCCCAGCATGCTTAGTAGAATCCCTTCTGTTACAATGACCTCCTCACAATAAGAGAACATCGCGGGTCTTATTGACTATAAAGGTCGAGTTGTCGCGTAAATCTCTTACTGATCAAACATTGCGATGAGGCGAATACGCTTCTAATTCTGGCGACTACGATAGTCGCGACCCTGCGGAGCTAACTTGCCGATGCGCCTCAAATCGTAGCGAGGTGAATTCATCCTTTAGTCAATGAGGCCCCGCATGTTTCATCAGGCAGCAAGCGCGCAGCGGTTGTTTGGAAGCTAAAGAACGTGTTTTTACTCCAGTAAACCGCGCTGTAACATTTTGTAACGTTGTTTAAATTGACTCCCTGGGTGAAGGTTTGCCAAGGAGTAGGTAAAAGCAGAATAATATTAACTCCAGCCGCGATGATAAGTCTCCAGGGCTATGTAGTACCTGGTAAAGGGTTCGCGCGTTTTTGTATGTTGCAATACCCGCTGATTGGCCGATTCTATCATAAACATCAGAGTATCCCTGGGATACTACAAATGGTGGCCTAGTAACTACCAAAGTGAGCTTCTGTATCTGTTCCCATAGCCTACACAAATATCCAGGGGCTTATTCATGAACGTTCCAATGGCGGCGTAAGCTTTCGAATTCGCTTCTGTCCGCCACTTCCCCACCCTCGCGCATTCATTAAACTACGTGATGTGGTGAATCTTCATCCAATATAGGGGGGCTTATTGGCTAAAATGAGAATTCGACTGTCAAATTCTCAAACAGCGGATTCCCGTAGCAAATGACAATTTTAAAGTCGCGACCAGGATAATGTTCCCATAAGGAAGTCGCAACTGCGACAGTAGCCGTCTACTGTGACCGTCTTTAGCTGGCGAATTCAGACCTTTACGCTACAATTCAGACTTTAGCCAATAACCCCCGCAGACTATTGCGTCAGTCTAGGACTAACGGATAATTCAGCAATTCATTAAGCGTCATTAATGCACTTACTACCCTCCTACTTTGGTTTGTAAGTCTCCCCGCTCATTTAGATTGTAAGCTCTACGGGTCAGAGACTTCCATTCTATTGTATATCTCATTGTCTACGTATATTTAATATATTCCCCCTCCCAAAAAAAAAAGCATTAAAAGTAACACGTAAAACAGAATAATCTTTACCGGCAGATCCGAAGCGACATTCCTTGTACGGTATTTTAAGTAACGTCAAGTAACAAAAGTAAAAATATTATTAACCTTTTTTTCGGAGCACTTTGCCGTTTTTGTTTTGTTTGTTTTTTTTTAATTGATTTTAATGCTCTGTTGACAATTTTTAGAAGCGCTGATCCAGAATATGTGACTAAATGGGACCTTTTTACATTTTTCTGGCGTTACTTGTCCTTTAATAAATAGCTTGGTGTGTGACACAGAAGTAAACAAGCCTTGTGCTCAGCCCTTGACATTGAGTTGTAAAAGCAGAAGGCTGAAAGCTAATGTGTTTCTGAATGACTGCAGGATAAACACACTTATCCTTCCCATCGCTTCTACTTCATCTTTTGATGCAGCGATGGGCGAAAAAATATATATATGCGCTCACTCAGGCAGCGGGGGATTCTGGCGACGTTTGGCCCACCCGATGTTTCAAGACTTCCGAATATGGAAGGAGCGACTGGGGTGATAAAGGGATTTCAGAGAAAACAGGTAAAATAACAGAGTTAATGATCATGCAGAAGGCTTGGCGATAAGCGGGTTGCGACGGTAATGGCGACGACTGGGCGCAGGTGTCGGGCGAAGGCGGCCGCACTTCAGACCCGGCGGGGGTGGCTGAGGGCAAAGATCTGCGGACCACTTAGCAGGATAGGCGTGGAGATACTGTAAATAAACGTGAATTATCCTAGGGAGACTTTGTTGCCAGGCGGAAAGGGAAATGTTTGCCTGGGTGGGGGTAGGGAGGGGGGGTGTTCTGCTTAAAAGGACAAGTAACGACAAGCGAATAAATGGAAAAATTCCCATTTGGATCGGCATGGCGGTTGTTGACATTCGGCGCTTGGATGGTGAAAACGTTATGGTTCGAGTTTAAATTCGTTAATGCGATTCGGCGTCTCCGTTCTCGTTCCTGGTCTTTAATTGATTTTGATATTATTCTGCTTTAAAGGGAAGGTAAAGTCGAGAGCTGGCTGGCGCGGATGCGCTAAAACCGCTCCCTTTTTGGTAAGGAATCGTGTTTACCAGTGCTTTTTTTTTTTTTTT
>JAKJJM010044451.1:0-18079 GCA_021901965.1 Pipa carvalhoi
CCCCCCCCCCCCCCCCCCCAAAATAAAAAATAAAAAAAATCACCACTAGAACAATGAGCCCTTTAGTGAACCGGTCCTCGATCTAGAAAAAGTTTGGGGACTGCTGCACTAAGGAAGCTGACATTAGAAAGGACTGCAATTTCTGTTATGGAGATTATTAAAACTGTTTGTGTTCCCCTTCCTCCATTATTAATTTGTGAGCTGAAGCCCTTTCCTACCCTGATGTTTGCATTCTGGTCTGTCAAATGAACATCCCCTTGTTATAGAAGAGCTCCCATCATCCTCTAATAGCACAAAAGGCTTGCCTTGTGTTCTGCAGTCAATGAATAGCATTGGGTTGCAGAGGCTGGGTCTTCTGGGATAAAAATGCACCTCACCTATTGACCCCACTACATTTTAATCTAAATAAAATAATTGTTTGTTTTGTAAGCAGCACTGAAATGATATTCCTGCTGATATTTTGAACAGCTTTTCTTGCACTCCCTTTTCCTGTCTTCGTTTGTATGCAGCAGGATAGGAACTGTGTGACAACCAGTACAGTGGCACACAATACATCTAAAAGTGCCACACAGGAAATGGTGCATAAAGTGCAGCTAAATGGAATGTGCATACATTCCAAAAACTAGGGATAAATTGAAGCAAGTATTTGGTTTAGATTCACTTATGTCCTAGAAATCTTTGCAGGTTTAAAATTTAGATTTGGACAAATTCAGACTCCTTGCTAGGACCAAGTTCATACTTGGTTGTGGAGTAAATGTTAGCATGCCATAGCTTAAAGGACTTATTTATCAAAGTGAAAATTTGTGTGCTGCAGTGAATTCTCATCACTTTGGGTTGCTATTCTCCAATTTTCTTATCCTTATTAACTAAACAGAGGATTCCCATAACGAAGACGCAAGCACTAGCATCAGTAGCAGTCTCCTGCGTAGTCAGTAGATGCCTTGCCACCAGCCACTTCAGTCTGGCGAATGCGACACAATAGACCTTTCTGAATTCACTGATGCTTGATGAATAGGTGAGTCACCTGTGCACGCACACGTAAAGTGGTGTGAAGTTCTCTGCAGGTCCGCTACTGCTGTAAGTTGTCTAATTAGTCTGCAAGCAGACTAATTACACGCTTGGTGTTTGCTGAATACCCGAATATGGGCAAGTGGTGAATAAATGTGAATTCACACCTTTACGTGACTATTCATCCTTTCTTGAATAAGCCCCTCAGATCGTATATAATTTTTAATTGTTTGCTACTATTGTGCTCCAACGCTGATATGAATATTAGTGGTTGGTCTCTCTTTAGTATAGGCATGAATTTTCAGTGGAGGATTCTGTAATTCACCCCCAAATATAGGTGCACCCCCAGCATGAACATGTCTAAGAGATCATGAACCAATTGGTAAGTGTTACAATAAAGAAAGACTTGCCTTATTGTACATTTGTGTAGAAGGATTATCCATTTCATTTACTAAATTGGCCAATTTACTGATCAAAAAGAGTTATATCAGAAGGGAGTCTAGAGTCTGATTTAACAGATTCTTCTCTAATGTAGCTCATTAGAAGTGACAGACCCCACTGCCCGCCTGTCACTATGCCATTATGCCAGACATGATTAAATAAAAACACATCTTCTCCACAAAAAATCTGTTCAATCTTGTAATTAAATATCATATAATGAAATAATGGAAGAATGGATGTGCACTTCCCCTGCTGGCTCATCAGTTTTTGCTTGTGATGACTGCAGCTTTAAATGAAGTTAATATCAGGACATGGAAAGCCTAGCAAGAGTATCTTGTCATGGGAGGGAAGGTGTGAGGTTTTATACATTTTTAGGTGTACAGCTGTATTTTCCTATGGTGATGCTGTCACTTCTAGTCCGATAACAACTGGAAGGGTATGGGTTGTACATACGCTAGTATAAAAGGGTTTTAATGTGCAGAGTATATTAACAGTTGGGTGCTTTAAATAACATTAGGTGGAGTAGGCAACGTCTATGCAAACCTTTGTTTATCTTGATTTACTGACCACATGAGGTTTTGTATGTGTAACAGTTGCCTTTTCAAATCATACGCTGGTCAATACACTCCATAACCCCTCAGTCAGTGTATTTTTTTGATAAAATTTCATCAGTGGGTGAAACTAATTTTGCAACTCCCTAATCTAGTCACATAGGGGACAATACCTCTGATCCACAATTCTACCAGTGAAATTATAGTAAAGGATAACCCTACTTTTACAGAAAATGCAGAAGCTTGGGTCTCTCTTCACTGCAGCAACAGCAACTGGCACAGCATTTCTGATCTCCCTTTTGTGTACTTGTATATACTCGCAGCCTTTCTGCCTTTTCAATACCTGGACCTGTTATCTGTAGCAGCTGGAAGATCATCCTTTTAAAGGCTCTATTGGTTCTGGATTTTTCTGTTAAAGTGGAGTTATCCTTCAATTTGTAGCCCACCAAGACATGGAAATCTCCTGGTGGGTCTAGGCCTCCGTGGGCTCTCCTGGAGTTTACAACTGCCCCCTAATGGCATATTGCTGAAAGTAGTGTAAAGTAGTAGGACAACAAACGTGATGGTGACAGTAGAGGTGAATGAAGAGACACTTTTGATTAGTGACCTCTGGTCTTTTTTTTTTTTTCCCCGGCAGACCTCCATGTATATATAGTGCCAAAATAGTGTGGTGGTTTTTCACATTCGCAAATCCTAAATTGTCAGTTGCTTGTAGTGTCGGACTGGCCTGCCCGGATATCGGGAAAATTCCTACCAAAAAGTAGCTCCTCATCCCAAGCCTGCTTTGTGTGTGACAACGGCTGGCAGGGGCCTCCCAGTGAACCCTAATCCATTCAGTCCGATACTGGTTTCTTCTGTGTATTATGCCAAGTCTACGGTACTTGTTTTCCTTATTGACAAAATCTGATACATTTTAAAACTGTATGTATGGGTGTACTTTCCATAACAGCCGTGAGACACTCTTTGATCAGCAGACTGAGTATGCATGGCAGAATCTCTTGCCTGCTACCTGCCCTCTTGTGTTTTTTTTCTTGTTGCTAAGCAAGGCCATTTGCCATTTTGTAGGATCAGGTGGTGCAATGTAAACGTTTGCTCAGTTCTTAAGGATAAATTATTTGATTATTTAATCCAAAACAAACTGTTTCTATATATTTTTCTTTTCATTTTCCATCAATTACCTATTTATTTTATTCTGCTATTTCTTTCTGAAAGAAATCTTTGCCTGGCATAGTGTTTTAATGCCATTTAAAGTTTGTTACATTATTGCAACCCAATCTGCAGGTTAAAAGCAAGCTTCATAGCAAGCACTGTGCTTGTAGCCTATAAGAAAAAGATAAAGTGTTCTCTTATTACTGGGAGTAGGCTTTAGGAGTGTAGGAATATATAGGAGCCAAAAGCTTCTAGTATAAATAAAAAGGCACTCTTTGCTGCAGATCTCAGTCACTCCAATACTGCACTGTGTATTTAGTGGTATAGAATGGATGTTGCCCATGGTTAAACTATATGGAGAGTAGACAAAATATACAAAACCCACTTATGTATTAAAATAAAAAAATCCTGATATGGTTCAGAACTAAACATTAAGGGGGCTATTGACTAAATTGAGAATTCGACTGTCAAATTCTCAAACAGTGGATTTCCATAGAAAATCCACGACCGCGACAATATTCCTATAATGAAGTTGCAACTGCAACAGTAGCAGTCTATTGTGACTGTCTTTAGCTGGCGAATTCACACCTTTACGCAACAATCCGGACTATAGTCAATAGCCCCCTAAGTATAAACAGGTGATGTATATTCATGATATTATGCTTGTAATTTACTTCACTTGTTCGATCTTAAGCACTTTCCTATGTCTTTTATAATTGTGTTGTATACACACACATAAAGTATATCAATCCAGGAAATAAATTTGTTACCAAAGAAGACTATATGGAGCAGTGGCCACAAATATGGCCACTTTAGAAAATCAGAGGTTATAGGTCTGGTACCAGATCTGGCCTGTTATATAAATGTATTTAATGCAGGACCTCATGGGAGACGGAGCTGACTTACATTCTGCATCTTCATTATGAATGTTTCATGGGAACACATTAATAAATTATTTTTATATTAAGTATTTCATTTTATAAGATGCACTATTGCTGATTGTGTGTAAGTGTGTGCATTGTTGTTACTATTGCAAAGTGGCTGTAGCTTGATCCTAATGTCCAGCTTCAGGATTTCATGAATGTTTTGTATTTTTACATTGTTTTGGGCAATATGGCGAAAAAAATCAAATTGGTTAACCTAGTTGTTAGATGTGTGAATGTACAATAAAGAAAGCATCTGTGATAAAGTTATAATTAAATTAATCTCCCAATCTCCTCTCATTCATTACAAATTAGATTGCAGTATATGGAGAAATATTGATGCACATTGCACAGAAATTCTATCTTAAAGTGGCACTACATGAGAGATCTCTCTTTCTGTGAACCTCATATTCAGATCAGCTGTGCTTGTGTGGTTCTCAGGATGTGGAACTAGTTTTGGAATAATGCAGCAGAGGATTGTAATTTGTGGGGCGTGAATTTGCCTCTTCCTGTCCCACTGAACGTTTGTTCCTGGGAAACAATTTATTGTGTATATAGATGTGTGTCTGAAACAAGCAAACATTATTCATCAATATTTCCTGTTCAGGACTGTGCGTGCTTGATCTTTTGACCATGTTTTATATACAACCATCTAATGCTTTCCCCAGACATGTTTAAATCCTTTGCTATTATTAGAGATGTGTGATATGATTACAAATATATTGTTCTTTATTTATCTATATTTCCTTCATTGTTGAAAAGCATCAAGGGCTTTGCGAACATATTCATGTATGAAACTGTAGGTCTGCATAGGTGATGATACTTGATGAAGAATGGAAGTTTTTCAAAAATGCTCTTTATTTTTTCCTTTTAGTGTTTGCAATAGTTGATATTTTCATACTGTTCTTTAAAACCCAACAGTTCATCAAAGGACTAAAACAATTTAGCTGTCCATTCCAGAGACAACATAACAAGCCTTTGCTTGGAATACCGTTGATGAATACAAACAGTATATTTTGTTCTGTGACCAAATGTCTTGGTTACATGAGAAAAACTGAGGGACAAAGAATAAATAGTGTATAAAAGCACATAGGATTGTCAGTACACCTGTAGGACACATTTTAAGATATAGTTGTAGACCATGCTGAGAATAGCCATATTTTGAATGTGACTGATAGATCTTGTCATTCCAGGCATTAGATCACATGTGGGTAAAAGAAGGTGTTTAGTTATATCTCTTTCCTCATGCAATAAATATATCACTAGTACCAGTGATAATCGACACATGAAAAGCTCTATTTAAAGGTTATATTTTGCGAAGCATCTTGGGCAATGATTTTACAGCATTTTTGTTCTTGATTCGGTCAATTATATGAATCAGACTGTGTGGAATGGCTGCATCTAAGTTGTATCCCCAGGGTGTGTTGGACTAGGGAGTTTGGAGGGCAGCCTTCCAGGGTACTTGGGAGAGCATCAGAGAGAAGCTGGGAGGAGAGATATTGCAGGGAACCATTATCACTTTTTAGCAGGACCAGACACCCTGCTGAAATATACTCTAGTGTATTAGACCAGATGAATATAACAAGACCTTTTTTTGAGCTAGATTTGTTTGCTCTCGGTGAAAATCAAAGCTGGGTTGGCTTTCAGACATAAATAATGCATGGAAGCCTTTTTACAAGAACTCTGCTTTAAATCATAGAAAAGAAATAGGATCCTGTCATTTGCTTCAGAACCTCCATTTTTGTTATATACAAGCTTAAACAATTATCTGCAATTCTGTGAATATAAAGTGTTACCCCTATTTTATTGATGGAGTAAACATCAGGATCATGAATCATGTCTGCCCCATTTTTAATTGTCTGGAAAGAATGCGCAGTTTAAAGCCAGCTCAGAATCTAAAAGGATTAAATGTCACCTCTTGTCTTGTGACCTTGGCATTATATGACATTGTGTCTGTGATCTCCTATGTTTTATTTCTTTTTACTTTCCTGATCTCAGCTGCAAAACACCTGCTATCTCTTTATACTATCAGTTGGATTATTTACGGTGCAGGTAAATAGTCATGCCGTTAAATTTTGTCTGAATAGTCCATTTGAAAAAATATTTTTTTTTATTCTTTAGCTAGAGAACAAAAAAGTTATTTCATTTTATTTTGTAATTATTTTCTTTTTACATGTTAAATTATAGATAAGTTGGGAAGAAAGCTTCTGTATATGGTGCCTATAAGATTACATTTGTGTATATTACGCATTTTGAGAGATTGTAGAGAGATTGTAGAGAGATCAAAGACAGAGGAAAAAGACCGGTAATTTCAAACATTAGTACACGATTTGGCCATTTTATTTTTCAGTACAGGCTCTGGTTGTTGAGGAGTCTAATGGCTTGTGGAAAGGAGCTGTTGCAAAGTCTGGATGTGAGGGCCCGAATGCTTCGATACCTTTTGCCGGATGGTAGTAGGTTAAAGTATTTGTGTGAATGGTGAGTGTGGTCACCCTTCACCCTGTGGAAGGGGGCTTAGTGAAGAAGTGTGTATGCTTTCTGTATGGCAGCTACGCTGACTGGGGGAATCTAAAAGCTGACATTTGCGCAAAATCAGTGTTAACGACAAGCGTAGTATTTATGCCAGCTATGCCAATATCTTGGTTGTAGATGGATAAGAATGAACTTTGTTTTATAGATTTTATTACTCCTACAAAAACAACATGGTAACAAGGCTAGTGTGATACAGATGACAAACTGGAATAGGGGGTAAACTCAAGTGGGAAATATTATCTCTGCGATGAATCTCTAAACAACCAGACCGCTAAAAAAAGGTGCAGCATGTATGGAGATGGAAGAAGTAGCCAAACCACAGACTTGGCTGCAAAACTTTAATGTGACAACAACACTAAAAAAAGGTGGTCTGGGAAAAGCAATGAATGTTCAAGAGTAAAAGTGATACTCCTAAATATAAACCAACACACGTTTTGCCTCCAATAATTTGGGGCTTTTTCAAGGTAAGTATTGTAATTGCTTAACAGACAGAGAAAGCATCATTTTAATCAGAACTACTGGAAGCTGAGGAAGTTAAACACTCCTACAATAAGAATATTAATGGGTATTTATATTGCTTCATATTCATCTTTTAGCAAATATATTGTCCACTCGAAGATGGTTTACAGACATTCGCTCATTTTATTCCAGCTTTCTGAGTTCCCCTTTGTGTACTGGATTCTTTTCTCTATGCAAAGAGCAATGCAGAGGCAGGAGATTTTTTATGGAATTCACAAGTGTTGATTCTCGTGCAAAGGCAGCTGCTGGATTGTCTCACAAAGGAAAGTGTCAGGGCCAGGAACTTCAACGGCAGGGCACAGAGAGCCCAACTGTGCTAAGCTTTATTTAGATGTACGTGATTGGATATGAGAACAGTCTATGAGCAGTGCCTCAGTATGCTACGTCCATCTATTTTTAGCTTGGCTTAATCAAACACCATTCACTTGGTTGGATGCTCAACGACTATAAGTATTTGTTTAGCTCAACTTCCCTTGTGCACTGCAGTCTTTTCCATTTGTTCTTTTATGTACTTCCCACCCACAAGAAATGATCACTTTCTGCCAAAACCTATGTTTATTTGGTTTCTGATTCTGCAGAAATGAACTTGATTCATGCTATATGAAATATTCAAGGTAGTCAGGGAATAACCCCTGTACCAGCTGCGCATTCAAAACAAATGATCTGAATTCTGCCAATCTTCACTAACTAGGTTTGAAATGAAAATGAGAGTGTGTTTTTGTCTATGCACAATTTGCTGACCAAGAGCAGCTTACCCTTTATATTTATAATTGTCTTGTTTTAACGGGGCAATTAATCATTCTATTTAATTTCAAACACCATTACAGGTTAATTAAAATATCAGATGCCAGCCTGCATCTGCTTAGAAAAGCATTTTGCCATTGCTTACTGTATGCATAAAGAATTGCTTCCTTGGCATTCTGTCTGGAGTTTTTATATGTGAGGGTGCTGCTGAACTGCCTGATTTTTTCATACAAAGGTTACTGCAAACAGTAAATGCTCCATTATGTATTGCAAAACCATCTTGGTATATTTTCTATTTTTAAAAGGTATTTAAAACTAATATTTTTATATATTCTATTGCTACTGCACATCTGGGACGGAAGGAGGACATTGGCTCCAGACAAACCAGGTCATAAAGATCAGGTGCAGAAATAATCTGATTAAATGCCCTGTGACACAGTACATTAGTATTAGTAATCCTATTAGCTCCACACAGTCTCACCCATATATCACACATATACAATACACAACCGAACCACTGGGATAGTGTGATGGTAGTATTAGCTAGCTTTTATTAGTATACATGATATAAAATGTTTTAGTCATCTGCCTTTATCAAATGTATATGTACATTGTACATTTTGTATTTTAACAATTTCAGTCACTATGAGAATTTAACAGTGTTTGCCAGTCTGGTTGGACATATATATAGCCTTGTGTTATGTGTTTTCATCAGTGTTTTCTGAAACTTTCTAAACAGATGTGTAAAAAGTTTATACATTGCTCTTTGAATGTTGGTATTTCAGACTTTGCAACTTTCCGTTGGCTGTATGCACAGTATTATCAAATTCTGATGGTCTGTGTCTGAGAACTGAAAGTTAACTCCACAAGGAGGAAATGCAAATCTTGAAACCTCATTTCTCCTCTGAGAGTAACCTCAAAAACCATAAATCAGTTTAAATAGGGGTAGTGATAGATCAACTTGCCTAAGAACTAGGAGATTTTAGCAATAATAAAAATATTAGAAGTACATTGATGGTTATATACATTTTGTTATTCGTAGCATCAATTTATTCAGCAATCTCAGGACTTTTATAGATGTGGGCAAGCAATGAAATGCTGTAACATCTTCCAGCAGAGATATCCTAAAACTTCTGTTAGTGACTTTGGTGGAATATCAAATATTATAGATTATGTCTGCCATGCTGCATTTCATTACCATTTCTGCTGAGTACCACTTTTACATCTTACTATTTTCTTTACTGTTTCTATTTGTCATAGCAAATGCTTAAGCAGTTGGCAGTGCAAAGTGCAAGTAGTAATAGAAAAAATGCTGTAAATGTTTGTTTTTATTCTGGATCATAGTATTGATTACTGAGTGCATTAATGTGTTTATTTGCATTTATACATTTGATTAGCTACCTGATGCTTTTAAGTATGCCAACATGCTGTGGTGAAATATGAGGGAACATGGAGGATCTTCCAGTTGGATCATAGGAAACATGATATTGGCGCAATGTGATTGGGAGAGCCAAGTACATTTGGCAATGGTTGTGCTCCTGAAAGGGACAACATACCAGTGTTGAAGCTATTATAGAGCAAGCTACTCCAAAACTGCTCTGCAACAATAGGGTTGAGAAAAATTTGAAGCAACAGGTCCACTTTATATGCCCTTTACATTGTTGGAGGAATTCTTTCTGCAACAGACCATGCCTTTACACTTCTTCTTGGCTCCTGATTGGTAACTGTTTCTCCATGTCATACAAATGCAGATGTAGCATTGAAATAGGAGTTAGGAGAGCTAGAAAGACAACAGCCACCGCACAACAACAATCTTTTATATGTTCTTTACCATGGACCACAGATAGTCTCTGGTCACCAAACCTGGGGACCTTTTAGCTATACCACTATACACAGTAGAGTGTAGATGTTCTATGTTAAAATGAAGTGGAAGAAAACCTTACTGTTATGTATAGGCTGCATTTTCTGATCTATATGTACAATTTCCTGGTTGCATGGTCAAGAAGTTGCTAATTAGGAGCCTGCGGCAGATAGAAGTGCAAGGAAGAGCTGAAGAAAAGAGTTTAATTATTCAGATATACAGTATGACAGAAACTCCTTTGTGTTTCTGTTGCGTAGCTGTATAATTGCATTTGCCAAACTTTGTTTTTCCACCCAAATGTTAATTGAAGTCCCTAAATTGGATGTTCTGTTAACTCCGTGACCTCTCTTGTTTTTAAACTAAAAATAGATTTATTTTTAAGCTGGGTTAAGAGGTCAGTGTGGGCAGCTGTAGAAAACTGACATGGAGACATCTCTGAGATGAAATTAGTAAGAGAGTTTCCCCAACATCCCTGAATTTGTTTAACATACATTCTGTATTATACAGAACACCCAGACAACAGTTATTGCTAAAAAATGTGATATATGGAAAGCCACTGTAACATTTAGGGGCGTATTCATGAAAGGCCGAATAGTCGCATAAAGGTGTAAATGCACATTTATTTGCCAAATCCCCATATTCAGGCATTCAGATAAGTCTGCAATGAGGGGAATTGGAGACCAATTTGACAGCTAACAACAGTCGCAGACTTACGAAGAACTCCCCACCACTTTACATGCAAGTTTACAGGTAATTTGACTATTCATCAAGCATTGATATCTGTTGCACTAGCAAATTTGATAGGGTGCATTTTGTCGCATTTACTAGTTTTACTTAGCAAGATTAAAGTGGCGAATACACAAGAGACGGCGGCTAATGATGCAGTTGCATTTTTGCTATGGGAATCCTGTGTTTAGTAAATATGGAGTAGAGAATCTGAGCGTAGCAACCTGAAGTGATGAGAATTCACTTCGCAGTCGAATTCTCGTCTTACTTTGAGTAAGCCCTTAATCTTTTAGAACAGGTGGGGTCAGATATGGCCTTGTAGGGTTTCATTTCATAACTTATCCTCCCTGACAATTATTGTGATATATGATGCCACTTTTTAAATAGTGTCCAGCCTGTGAACATTTGGGAATAATAGGTAATTGGCCCTGGAATAGTTGGACTGTGCCATTTTAGAGCAAACCTGCTAAAATTTGTATTTGTATTGTATCTGGTTGTATTTAGTTTGTTATCTAGAAAAAATAATAAGAGTAAAGATGGGATATGTCGATGGACCTCCAAATCCAATTTGGTACATTTCACGTGCTGGCTCAAAACCATTTGGTAATGCTTTTTGGGGCTGACTAGTATAATTGAGCTTCCTGACATTAGGATGCTGGTATAATGAGAAATTTTATCAACCTGGAAACTTTACCAATTGCTTTCATTACATAAAGATGTTTGCTTTCTGACTAGCTGTAATGATTAAGCAAGCAATGTTTTTATACTGCACAGTACAGTGTATTGCAAAATAAATGTTTCCTTTGTCCTCTATTAACTTAAAACAGCATATCATTCTGGTTTTTAATCTTCACCCATTTGGAGGTAGTTCCTCATTTCTCCAGTTCTGTTCCTCTAGTAATTCTGTTATTTGTCAAGGGTGCTTTGTTCTTTGTGACATCACAGGCGCACAAAAGCCAGTTGGAATGTGTATATGTGTGGGTGGTATACTATCTTTAAAGTCTGAAAATATATCTGTTTGAAGGTTGCTTTTATTTTTTAGATGATTGCACACATAACTAAACTACACTTTTTTTTTTTTTTGTACAATTTTTTTTTAATGTTACTTACAAAATCCAGACATGAAAATATATGGTTGTTGGATGTGTGCCTATACAGTTGTATCTGGGACCAGAGACCAGGAAAATCTGAATGCATACTCCAATAAATGAGTAATTGAGTGAGAGTGTGTGTGTATGTGTGTGCAGCACACATGGGGATGTTTTGGATAGCCTTTTATTACTAGCATAATAATTGTGCTTATACCCTAATGCTGAGATCTTTCAAGCCTTGTTTTTTATGCTGCTGCCCATATTTATGGGGTAATGAGAAATTCAGAGGTCTGGTAACAAACCGTTCCAGACCATTAGGAAGGCTTGTATATGGGCTAAGTGCCACCTTTGCTGTACTGTTTGTATAACCATGGCACTTAATCCTACATATTACTAGTAAAACTGTTATCTTTGATGTCAGATTGCTGATTTATAATATTTTGAGTTTGTTTTTCATCCTCTCATCTTGGTTCTAGCTATCTTTCATCTGTTAAGTAAACAAACTCTTGCCTAGTTCCGTTGTTTCCTATGTAACTTTAGATAATACATATTCATGAAGTGCCCCAGAAAGCCCAGTTTGGCTGAAACCAGTAGAGGGAAAGAAACAATACCAACCACAAAAATGAGGAATTCAGCTTCAGTTGTGATATTTTTTACATGTACTGAATAGAAATTAACTGCCATGCTCATTCAGTTAGCAATTTCCTTTTTTTGGATCTGCTGGTGCTCTGAAGTGAGGAGGCCTAATGCCGTTTAAAGGGAATGTTACTTAAATTGTAACTGATACTAAAGGGTTCTCAAGTGTTCATAAAAATCATAAATTCCCTACTTTTCCATGATTAAATCACTCTAGCCAAATAAGTTTTTATTTTAAATGATCTGTTTTAAATGTATTTGTGTTCCCCATGGAGCTTAATTTTCCTTTACTTCTGAAGAGATATGGAGGTGGACATGGTCAAAGTTCAGGTATCTGCAGATAACTGTTCCTGTTCCTTAATTGGCTTTTTCTCTGTAATACATTATGTAGGGATAACAGAGAAGCACGATAGTAACACTATGTAAATGACTCTAATGATGTTTTGGTTAAATTCAGTCCTGTTTATGGAATAAATATACTCTACAATTAATATTAAATGTATGATATGTTTTACTTCAGATTTATAAAAATCAGAAAGCAATCTAATTTCAAAACAACAGATGTCTCTGCCATATGTAATTTGGGTTTACTGTACTTGTTGGATTCTCTGCTTTTTCACACTGTCACAACATTGAACAGTGTGCTCAGAATTTAAAGTAAAGTATAGCATTTTCCTTAAATTCAGGTATTTTGAATTTGTGACATATTAGAACATATTTGATTGGTTATTAGATTACATTGTAGACAAAAGGTTTATTTTATCTGTACCTTGGTTTCACCTGGCCAATGACTGGGGAGGTCTCCTTTGATGCTGAAGCTGCCAGTGACATGATTAATGTGCAGAGGCCATATATTATGTGGTAAGGCTGTAGCTATTACTGCTCAAAATTAAATGCTATGAATCTCTTTATTATGGACGGTTATATAAGAATGTTACGTAATATTTCAAGATAGCATTTGAATTGTTGGGATGTCAAGGGTATGATAGATAGGAAAGGTGACCGGTGGTCTAATTGTTTTATTTACTATGGGTCTAAATGTAAAATTGTACTTGACAATGTGTTAACTGATGGGCTTTATTTTTTAAACTATGTACTGCCAGACACCCTTACCACAGAATTATTTAAGCAGCACCATTTGCTTCCAAATCAGTGTGCTCAAAATACCTATTAACACTGTTTGTGTGTAGCATCTTTATAAATATTGCAAGGATTTATTTAATACGGTATCACTGAAACAGTTTCATTTCATCAGCTGTGCAACCTACAGCTATTAAAGTTAACTTCAGTGTTCATATATGTTTATTATAAACCGAATGTTAAAAGAGAACTATAGTCGGATTACATCTTTACATATGTTGTACTATACTATTGGTCGGCAAAGTGTTTCCTGGAAGGAGCCGTATTGCTCCTTCCTCCCCTGGCGGCTCTTTCCTAAAGAGCCGCAAAGGGGGAGGAGCGAACGCACTCGATCCCATGACCTGCCGACGTCCAATCAGGAGCGTCGGAGGTCATGGGCGGGGCTAGAGAGTGCGCCGCGAGCCACACTTTGCCAACCCCTGTACTATACCTTAGTGAGAAGCCAATCATCCCAGTAGATGTTTCATCTGAAGCTGGATAATTAATTACAGAGCACCGATAAGCTTCTGTACTAGACAGACCTTTTTGTCTAATGTGGAATGTGATGTTGTCTACTGTGGAATGTGAGGCCTGTGCACAAGTTAGCTTATCTCTGTAATCTCCTGCTTTTCAAACAGAGAACAATGAGGTAAAAAGGTCAGCACACTGCTTAACCAATAACAGCCATACAGAGTTCTCTTCTCCTGTTGAGAGGGGGAGGGGAGGAGGACAAAATGTCAGCTCTGCAAAGTGAAGCTACCGGCAAGTATTATCTGCTCCCTATACGTTTTTTTAACTATTTGTGGTAGCAATTGGCTTAGTATAAATGAGTTTCATATATGTGGGCAGTTATGTCGGCACTATAGTTCTTCTTTAAGGGGTGTATAGTGACCCTTTAAGTCCAGCTTAGAAGGTAGTAATAAATACATTATTTTAGCTTTAGTAATCAAGCAGTATTTACATTTTGAAATGAATATTATACAAAATTTACTTAAATTGTTTGGCTTATCTCCCTTTCTTATTGCCTTCATGTTTGAAGAAATACATTTATAAACATATTTTTGATAAAATATAACAAAAAAAATTTTTTATGACCTAACCACTTGCTCTTCTTTGTCACATCTGATTTGCCTTGATCAAAGTGAACATATCCTAAATCTTTAATTTGGGAAGTAGATGATTGACACTGATTTTTCAACCAGATTTACTCTTTCACCTTCTTAAGGCCAGTGTCAGACTGGCTGTTTTCTAGCTGAGCTGGAAAAATAGTATCCATTGTTTCCTGTGGGATAATCCACACAGGCTATTTTATTCTACACCATAGATATTGGGTCTAATTGAGAACAGCTGCAAAACAGCTAGTGTGACCCTAGCCTTAGGGTAATGACAGGCAAGGTGTTTTTATGCCTGCATCTAAAACCAACCTCAAAATGCAGTTATACTGTCCATGTCCCTTTTGATTTCAATGGCTACTGGATCAAAAATACCTCACAACTTTATATGCATTCGGAAGCCGTTATAAAATACATTAATTAATTCACCATTGAAATGAATATGACATCATGTTTGTGTTTTATTCAATTTGAGGGACTTTAAATGCTTAAAAAAAAATCAATTAAATTGACGAAACAAATTATTATGGCTGAGGCTATAACATAGCACAAGGTTAGCTGCAGACTGGAGAATTCTTCTAGTGCTATTGATTGCTGTGGGTGAGGGGAAGCTTGGGTGTAAAATGTCAATAAATCACTGGTTTTCTACTTTCTTAAAGGGCCAGTAACCTGAAAAAACAAAAATATCCAATTTGATTTGCATGGCAGTTAAAATAGACAAATGCCATCTTTGAAGTTGAATTCTTGAATGTTATTGCTGTTGTTAACTTTACTGATAGCAGCCATGTTGTACCTTCCCTAGCTCCATTGTTCATATATTCAGGAAGGCCACCCGGCTATGGCCTTCTAAAGCAAGAGTGGTGCATTGGGACTCATTCTGGCATCCTGATGCTCCCCTCTGTTTTGACCCAGTGCGTCGGAAGTTTCTGATTGCCCTGATGTGTCATGTGACATCGTGATATCATGACATCATGCAGCCCCCATTACATTTTGATCTGTGGACGCCCATGTCAGGAAGTATGTCTGAAACCCAATTTTAAAGCTAAATATCATATATTCTATCCATAGTTTAACATTTTTGGAAACACACGTTGAATAAACAGTAACTATAAATGCATGTGAGGCATGTTCATGTTTTGGTGTTACTGTCCTTTTAAGTATTATTTAAATTGAGTCTATAAAGTATGGTGCAAATTAATTCATTTCTAAGTTTTAATGAATACAGCAATAGTGTGTTGTTGCTAGACTCTAGAGCAGGGGTCTCAAACTCTGCTGGGTGTATGGGCCGCACATAGAACAAACTGGAAGTTGACTGGTGGTGCTCCTTTCAAATTCTATATGCTCTGTCCCCCCTACCAGTTTTTTTTTTTCCCACACTACCACTGGCCACCACTTCCTTACCTGCACGCAGTGCTCATGTATGTACATGCACAAGTGCTGTGAGCAGTTAAGGAAATATGGCAGGCACACTCATCCATCAGCCTGCTTTCTACTGTCCAGAGGATCTCACTGGAGCTCTGGTGCCCAGTGGGCCAAAGGGATGCATCTTTGAGACCTCCTGCTCTAGATATACTTGATGTAGGATAACTTTTATATTCTATGTGTTAAGAAGCCTGAACCATCTCTGCTAGTGTTCATTTTCATCAGTGCTGCCCAGGAATTCTTGTGTTTGCCACTGGCCTGGTTCTAGATTTCAGAAACCTAGGTGCGTACCATAAAAGTAATTTGTTCCATCTCATTCTCTTCCCACTCTTCATGATGCTTGGATGTCTGGGAACAGCTGCAAGAAGCTTCTTTGACATTCTTTATGTAAATGATCCTTGGAAGTCACAAGAGTCTAATTGTTTCCTTGTGCTTACAATAAAATTCCACAGTCCCCACTTGATGATCTGAATTAGAGATGTCACAGAGGGAAAAGTGACCCAGGAATGTGATTTAGAATAATTATGACGTCTGATTATATTAGGTTAACATGATATTTTAGCCAGTAAATGGCTTCAGTTTGTTGAAGGACACATACTATATTTCTAATGTATACCTCTTGTTCCCTATCCTGATTTAGAGCTTTCACCATTAACTACAACATTTTGGAGAATATGAATAAAGGTTTCCCTTGATTTCTTTGTAAAGGAGGAAGTAAAAAAAATTCATCAAAAAGTGACTTTCAACATGGTGATAAAGGCTTTTTTTGGATAGTCAATATCGGCATAATTAAAAAACACACTTTCTCCATTGTTAATTGGTTACAAAACCTTTTGTCCTTTTGTAAATATCCCCATATGCCTCCTGTTCAGTAGTGTACCTAAATACCTAAAGTACTAGTTTGTGGTGAAAATGTAGGAGAAAAAAACTATTAATATAGTCTGGTATTTTTGTCTCCTTCAGTGTATTTTCTTTCTAGAGCCTTCGTTCCGGTAAGATTGTGTATAGCTCAAGCACTTACAGTTCAGCTCTCGGGCCAAACAGTCAGGATGCTTTAGATCTGGCTGGTGTATCCAGGGACAAAGTTAGGGTAACCAAATGTCAGAACAAATTAAAAAGCACAAACAGTGCTACATATTATAGATTATAAATCACCTTCTATGACATCACACTGAAGGATAAAAGCTGTCCATTGCAAGAGTTTATTTTCAGGTAGTTATACAGATAAAACAGCTGCCGGATTAAATATGCCAATTAGTATTGCAGTAAATAACCATGTTTTGTAGGGATTGCACTGTGACTGATTGTGTGTGTGTGAGTGCTGTCCTACTGGTAACCCAGCAGAGACTGTAATGATGTTGTTAGAATGGCAAGTGCAGAAAGCTGGTGCTCATTGTACAAAGCAAATAGTCTGTAAATGAGTGTTAGATTTCTGTAACAGTTAGAAGAGCATTGTGTGTTCATTACAGCTGGCTGCCTCAGAAATCCTAAGCAACTTCAGAGCTTTGTGGTTCTTTCACCCAGAAAATGTTTGAGTCAACTGGATTTACAGTGATTTGGTGAATCCAGCCACTGTCCTTGTCTAATTTATAGGGGAATTTTCTATTTATAGACTCTCAGAAACAAGGTTAATGTGGTCAGTAGTAAAACAATGCTAGTTGGTATTATCTGAAGAGGGTTGAAATTAATATCTCTGCTTACGGGGATTCAGTGCAGGTTGACTTAGAAGACGGTTTAACTTTTGGTATATAAATGGGTTGCTTCCACATTTCCCTTTTCAAGCATTTACAGTTTTGGCGTAGTAACCATGTCAACCAAAAACAATTAGTTTATATTTGAAAACTTGCCTTAAACATATCAAAGCCAATTACTGATTAGATTCTAAAGGTTACTGCAGTGTTACAACCTATGTATTTTTCATTTGTCTTTCAAGGTAATTAAAAGTAGGTTTCTCAGGCCCTGAATTCTTTTCCGTTTTCGAGTGATGGCACATGAGGTGTTCTCCCTTTAAATTGGCAACTGGCACGCTGGCATTTTTAGTAATGCCACCCAGAGATGCTTTATTTCTATGGTGTTCCATCACCACTGTCAGAATGCCTCTTCTCCCATTGCCCTTAAATTGTTCTTTGACACTTTTTTTCATTAAAGGAGAACTAAAGGTACCTACACACAAATACATATATAAGTAGTACACCTACCTGCCTCCTAAATGGTGGTATTAAAAAAAATCTGGAATCACTCTGTA
>JAKJJM010044497.1:0-10535 GCA_021901965.1 Pipa carvalhoi
ACAATACAGACATGGGAAAAGTGCATTAAATAATACAAGTATAGTATCACAAGGATATTTCACTTTAAGTGCTAGGTTGTGGTTGACACAAGAGGTTGGAGGTCACTGCCCCGTAGAGCTTACAGTCTAAATGATTTTGTGTATTGATGTTTTTTTCCCCTTGAACAACAATTTTTAAATGGGAGCTAATGGGTCAATACTGACCCCCTGACCTCCACTCCTTGCCTATGAGAAATTCATAGCGCAGTTCCCTGTCAGTTAAGACTTATACCCCTACTACCTCTACCTGATTGGTTAACCTAATTTTGAGATTCCCCACCGCCACTGTGCGATTGGTATGCCGATACCCCCACCTATTGCTTCACCGCTATGAAAAGTATGTTTTATTTTCACCGTTCAGATGCTGGTTTTATATTTTTGGTGGGGTTTTTTTGGTGTTCATTGCTGTTTAGGCTAGTTTGTTGTTAGTATTTAGGATACATTGCTGCTGGTTTTGGATTTTGATGCATTTCTTGTCTCTGATGTTAGTGTTACAGTTTGCCATAGAAATTAATGTTTTTTGTCAGGTTTATCGAGGTGAATAATTTAGAGGGATATTGATTAGTAGAAATGAGAAGGAAAAGTATTTTAAAAAGTAGAGCTAGGGAAATATCAGTAACTGGATGTGTGAAAAATATTGCTGATAATAAGCGACATTGGTAAAATTAGCAATAAACTTCATGAAATGGTAAAAAAAGTAAAAAAAAAAAAAAAAAACAGGGGAAATCGATTTTTTTCACATTTAATCATTTTATAAAGAGCCCCCAATAACAGAATTCTTTCTAGGTCTGGGTCCAGATCCTCATTTCAAACCCAAAGGTTAAAGGGAAGGTTTACAAAATAATTAAACCTTGCATGCATCGTAACTAACGTAGTTAAACCAGTATTTTTTCATGGAGTCAATAATAACAGTTGCGGTAGAAGGCATCCAAGTTTATTTACTTATATAAAACTTTAGAGCATGTTTGACTAAACATAGGAAACAAACACACTTGTGTGTGTTTACTCATACCCAACAGACTTGCTTGCTTGTGCCCTGGACCAATATTAAAGTCAGTGAATTAAGAGTTAATTGTCTATGTAGATCAGTGCTGAGCAGTAAATACATTTTTGCTAACCTGGAATGATGAAGTCTTTCTCAAACATCCAAGTTTATTTCCTACAGTTCTCATGAAGTAGAGCTTCTAAATTTCTTTAGCTCCTGTCAAACCTGCCTCATTACCGACTATTTCTTCTCGGAACAATGGGCAGTGTTCCATTTCTTTACCTTCAATGTAATACTACATGAGGACCAGTTTTTAACTTTTTAAACCCTGATGCTACTACAGTTAGTATGGGGTTAAATTCTGCATGTATTCCATTTGTTTACCTTCAATGTAATACTACATGATGACCAGTTTTTAACTTTTTAAATCCTGACGCTACTAGTTAGTATGGGGTTAAATTCTGCACGACTCAATCCTCACTGACCGCATCTTCATCATCTCACTGCATTTGGTTCCTGACGTAGATGTCAAAATCTGCTTATGTGATCAGGATCTGTGTGCTCTCTCTCTCTTTACCTTTCCACTGTTTCTCTGCTTTTAATTATCATCTGTTCCTTTTTGCTGCAGTTTGTTTTACACCAGTGCTGGAGGCTGGTTTTATTATATGCTTGCTTGAATATCTTTTTAATTAAGTTTAATGAGAAATCCAGCCTTGCAGTCTGACATTTACTGGTGGTCTGTAACTCTTCACTTACATTTTCAGTTCCTCTGTCTATATTGCTAGGGATTTCAGTTATTATGAGGTACAGTACTCTTTAATTAGTATACAGGGCTGTTATGCTATCCTAATATTTATTTAACATCAACATTTGCAAATGTATTTACAATAACATAAACATGCACAATTATATTTATTGCTATTGTATATTGTCTCTTTTACTACAAATCAAAATGTTTCTTATTTAGATTTTAAGCTCTACGGGACAGGGACCTCCATCCTCTTGTTTCAATCATGGCCTGGCACTTAGGGGGTCATTCTGTAAAGTGAGAATTTGACTGTCAAATTCGCAGGTAGCAGATTCCCATTATAAAGTTGCGACTGCGACATAATTCTCATTATAAAGCCGCGACCGTGACAGTAGCAGTCTATTAGCTGGCGAATTCACACCTTTACACAACAATTCAGACTTAGGGGGTCATTCTGTAAACTCCGAATTTGCCTTGCCGATTTCACAAGTAGCAAACTCCCATTATAAAATCGCGACTAAAAAATTGTCGCGGTCGCGATTTTATAATGGGAAAATTGTCACGGTTGCGACTTTATAATGGGAGTTCGCTACTTGTGAATTCGGCAAGGCAAATTCGGAGTTTACAAAATGACCCCCTGTATGGAATGACCCCCTTACAGTGATGTATTTTCTTGACTATATGCTTGTAATTTACTTCACTTTTTCTTTGTTATGCACCATTCCCTTGTCTGTATTATAATTGTATTGTTGGATTGTACAGCGCTGTGTAACCCTGTGGCGCTTTGTAAATAAAAATATACATACATATATACATACATACAACTGTGTGTCCCTTAAATCATTGATTTTGGCAGGGTCATCTGACACAGCGTAACTTCGCTATATGGGAATCCTCTGTTTAGTGAATAAGGAGTAGTAACAACCCAAAGTGGTGAGAATTCACTTCGACATTTGAATTTGTCATTTTGATGAATAAGCCCCTTAGTGATCTAATAACCAGCATGCATTAACATAACATTAAGATTAACATATCTTACAAACAGCACATAAAATCTGAATTCAATGTGAAAACACAAACACTAAACAAGATGCTCTAATTTATAAAATGTTTATTTTATATAATTTACTATATCAAAACTACAAAGGTTATTGAAAACATCCCTTTTCCTTTTTTCTAAACTTATATATTTTGTTACTATGTATCTAAATTCCACATCTACATAAAAGTGGTTAACTTTTTCTTGCAGTGCAGGTGGGTAATTTTGGCTTATGTCTAGTGTGTGTTTGTGATAGAAAATTAAATTGTGAGACTGTTGGGGCTATTTAAAGTGGAAATTAATGTGTAGATGTGTACGTCTGCGACAATTTACCACTTCTCCAAATTTGCATATTCGACAAATATTGTGTTTTTTTGCAATGTGGGAACTTCGCAATCAACTTGTCTGCTTATGCCAAACACATATTTATGCACTTTTCATGTCTAATCACCACAAATGTGGCAACATTTCAGGTATTCATTATGCATCATGTGTCAACATGAACTACCATTAAAAGGAATGTATAAACAACTGGACTATTAAGAGACAATATCTGTGACCAAATCATAGACACGAGCAAAGGGTGTACCTCGTGTGTCTAGGACCCCCTAATGTGCGCACACCCAGTAGTGACGTCAGCGCGTTGCGCGTCATGTGATGGTGCACAACAACGACATCATCAGTGACATTGTGCATCACCACATCGTGGGTCTACGACCGCTTATGGACCAAACACAACAAAATGGTGACATTGTCCATTATTATATTAGTACATGCATATTGCTAGTATGTTGTCTATGTAAATATAAAGGTACTTTATGACAATACTATTTAGGACAGAGGGCCTTATTGACTAAAGGCCGAATAGTCAATAACGAGAAGTAAATTTGCAACTAGTATGTAGATGCGACTCGAATTGTAGAGAGATGAATTCACCCCTTAGTCAATCAGCCCCAGATTCTCTACAATACCCCACAGTAAGGGTGGCAAATTCACACTGATAAATATGCCTCTTTAAGTTCGACTGGGGCACAGGCTGATGGGAATAGTTACAACTGTTCTGTAAAGTGCTGTAGAATATATATTTGTGCTTTAAAAATAAAGAATTACAAAAAGAATCCAGATAGAACCATAAGGATGAAATGTAATCCATTTAAGGGCCACATGCTCCAAGGTCCGAATGTGGCCTTCCGAATTCATTTTTACAAAGTGCATGATGCGGGCCGCTAACATTGTCGCAGACTGGCTTCATACACACTTGACGGACAGGTGAATAGTTTTGTCTGCCGCTTACTGTTCGCCTGTTCGTCCAGTGCGTCCGCGACAATGTTAGCGGCGCGCATCATGCACTTCGTAAAAATGAATTCGGAAGGCCACATTCGGACCTTGGAGAATTTGGCCCTAAGTTGTGTAATATTGTGGTGAATTTATGCATTTATATGACAATTTGGACTTTGATGAATATATCCCTAAAAGTTAAAACATGTTAATAACCATTTAATATACATTACCGGAATGCAAAATTTGAGATTAACTGTAGCCCACTAACCCTTGTTTTTAATCCTACGCCTTTAGGGTAATGTTACACATAGCACTGTTCTGCTTGCAGGAAAAACACTCTGCACTAGTTCCCATTGTCTTGGTTTGTACTGAGAAGGTAGAGCCCTAAATACACATACAGCGGGCTTTGAATGGTAAAATGACTGCAGTCATATTGTTGGGCTTTACTGCCAAAAAACAAGCCAAGTTTATGAGAAAAGTGAATTGCATTTTGGCAAACACAGAAATACATGTAGAGAAATACTATGTGTGACATTAACTTTACACATCTTGAAAGAAGGGTGGAAATTAATAGGATACCATAAAGTGACTCATGATGGCTGCATTCAACATGCTGGTATTTCCCCTTACTATTATTATAAACATATAGATGACCACATTTGGATATCTTAGTCCATTTTTGATGCCAGTGAATCTATTTGGTCTCCATTTACTGCTGAAAATGTTACAAGCAGCTATACAAAACTACACGTGCATCTTGTTTAATTTACAAATATGACAATTTTTATTATCTCATTTAATCACACAATGGAAGTGTGAAAATAATTCAATCATCTCTGACACTGAGTTGTGCCCCAATAGTGCTACTATGTCAGTGCCAGTAATGTAAGGTCTGACTTCACCATGAGTACTACACAGTGTCTGACAATTTCATTTTGTGGGTATCTGGTAAAGAATCCTACCACAATACAGTGTACTTGAGGTAGGAATAGGGAAATATATCAGGTGGCAAAGGTTACCTATGTCGGGTGACTAATGCACAGATAGAATTGAATGACCTGTTGCATAAAAAAAAAATCATGAAATCAAACATTAAATTGACTGGTTGCAATGGGTGACTAGACTTGATGGAAACTTCCCAGTTGATACCCCCATGCGTGAATTGGAAAGAGATGGTTGTAGCTAATAAGTTTCCTCTGCAATCTAAATCAGGATATGTGACTGCACTGATAAAGCAGATCACTCATGAAGTCTACAAAGCTGCAGAGGTGCAGAGAGCTACAGCACTACCTGCGGATGTTTATGTTGTACAACAAGGCCAATGTGGCATTATGGTCACAGGAACAACATCACAGATCACTCAGGCCAACCACAACACGTGACCGTGAGGAGCCGCGCATGCGGGATAACAAAAATAGAAAAAAGTCACTTTTAACTACTTCTTTACTGAACCTTACGTTAAAGTTATTGCCCTACAGCAGCCCTGTATATTACACTCCTCTACAATATATAGTTTGGCATAACCCTAAATGCATTCACTATAGGAGAAAATAACATCACCTTCCTCAAGGACTCCCTTATCGCCTGGTGCTCCGGGGTGTAGAGGGAATGCTTTGCTCTGGAGGAGGGATTGTTGGCGGCTGCTATTTGAGGGAAGTAACGGGGAAGCCGTCGAGATAACAAGCCGTAGTTTATGCAGTATCTCAGCTGGAGCAGGGCGCTTGCATTCAGCGCCATGGCTGTGCACGTTCCTCTCCTGTTTGTGCAAACGACCTCTGACCTGCATAGGGACAAGGACACGTTCTGTAAGCGGGACGTTATTGGATAGCGAGGTGTAATGTTACATGCACAGCGGCAGCACTTTATGGCTTTTTACTCAGTATTAGGGCATATGATATATAACACAGACTTTATTAGGACGAGAGAACAGTTCCAGTGTATCACTGAGGGAACGGGAACACGTCACCTCACAATGCTTTGGAACGTTCCTACCACAACAAGGAAACTCCTTTCAAACTCAGGAAGCGCAGGCCCTTTCCTGCCAGTCAACCCTCCTGCTCACGTGACTGCGGTGCTGGGCAAGTGAAGGCTTGCGTGTAGTGTTGGAACTGTTACATCGAATAGCCAATGCATTGTGGGTCAGACAATATGCTGGGCAATGCTAATAGAAGCATGTCGTGTAATTATACACAGTGATATGTAACAAAGGTTTAAAGTGGCACAGAAAAAAAAGCTGTCCTTGAATACAGGGTGTGATTTCAACATAAAGGATTAATAAGACCAGAAAAAATAGATTTGGCTTGGCATGGCAGTTATAGAGCTGCAGATGGATTGTGATATTGGGACCTTTTGCAGGGATAAAGAGACATGAATTGGTAGGGAAAATTAGACCTCTCAGGCTGGCTCATCCCATGACCTACCAGCAGTTTAGATCCACTTTAAGGTATAAAATAGTAAGGGGGGGTTATTGATTAAAGTGAGAATTCGACTGTCAAATTCTCAAACAGCGGATTCCCATAGCAAATCCACGACAATAGTAAAGTCGTGACAATATTCCCATAGTAAAATTGCGACCATCTTTAGCTGACAAATTCACAGCTTTATGCAACAATTCGGACTTTAGCCAATAACCCTCTAAGGCAGTGGTTCTTGTTAAATTTGAATAATGTTAGTGGTCATCAAAGCAATACATACATGAACTCTGATCCTCCCCCAGTTACAGTAAAGCTTGATAAAATAATAAATATTTCTCCTTTACTGGTCACTTTCTATGCATGACAAAGAACAAGGTGCTGAATATTGTGATAATTGCACCCCTTCTTTAAATCAACTGACCAAGCAGCAAGAGGAACATTATATTAACTTAGTTTAAAAGGTGTTGCTGCCTACAGCTCTAATATACCATCTATAGGTTAGGTAAAAATTATTTATTGAGGCCTGATATAGAAATGTTGTCTACATGAACAGAAAGTAGGTTTTGAATCAACAAAGCTAAAAACCCTATATAATTAACAATTAGTTACATATATGGTAACATTGTCATAGTCCCAATATGTTGCATAAGTAGTCTAGATATGGGTGTTGGCCATTTTCCAGTTAAATAGGACAAACAAATATAAACCAAAACAAGTGAGTTATCTGCTACAAGAAGTATATGTGTAGTTTTGCAATATATTTTTATTTTGTTCTTTTTTTGCATTGGCTTTTTATTACCTTCATTATTATTTTATCTTGCTGTTACCCAGCAACACAGAACACGGAAACTTTCTCCTAGGGCAGGATTTTTGTAACATTTCAAGAGTACATTTTGATGGTATGCTGTGTGGGACAGAAGCTTGTTCTTACGGTAACGTTGCAGCCTGGCTTTTGATGTGGTCATTATATAAATCAATGGGACCAGACATTGCTGCATTTTGATGGTAGTAAAAACACCAGGTGTGACATTGCCCATAGTGTAAGAACTTGAAAGTGTTACTGGTTCCATATCTGCATTGTTGGAATGTCAATTAGTATAAATTGGCCCGATAATACAGCATTAGGCCACGTTCACATGAGCATGTTATGCGCAGCGCATAATACGAGCATGTGAAAAAAAACGCCGCAAATCCCTATGTAACTTATTTGGTTCCAGCTAGACGAGCACATGACACGAGCGTGTGTCTGCACGAATGCTTGCTGTCACATTTTTGCCAGCATATGTACTCTGCGCAAAAAATGCGGCCAGATAGGAGCCGCGAACATGAATTTAACTTCAAAGATAACATTTTCACAAGAGCGGTATTTGAATCACTTCAATGCCAATTCAAATGGGAATTTTGATTTCTTTTGTTTTGGTGTTACCAGTTCTTGAAAGAAGAGCTAAACTTTTACTTAGTCCTCTATTAAATCAGTAGGTCTGATAAGAACGCAAAAAAACTTTAAGCACTGAGATCTGACTCATCATTAAGTTATAAGCTGCTCTATCACATTATCCTTAAGGCTGGGTTCACACGAGCGTATGATGCGCAGCATTTATACGCTGCGCATCATACGCTCGTGTGAACCCAGCCTAACAGTACAAGGCATCTATTTTGCTGTTTTAATCACACATCCTCCCTCTCCCAGACCCTTACAACAAATGGTTGCCTTGTACTGAGAACAATGCAATGCAGGAACTCACAGCTTGTTTAATGGTGAGTCAGATTTTAGCATTTAAGTTTTATTGTGTTCTTATCTATCAGACCTATTGATTTAATAAGGGATTAAGCCTACATTTCATTCTTCTTTAACACTAGCCTTTAGCATGTGTGTGCTCAGTTTCCAGCAGCATTTAAAAAATGCTTCCTTGGAAAATATGAAATTGTGTAATACAAACAATCCACTTTTTATGGGTATTAAATGAGATCCAATTTGAAGAGAATACAAGGAAATAATGTAGGATGAATATGTTTGACTTGTATTAAAAGTACATTATATTCAATTTTCAAAGTGGGGTGAGAGTGTAAGACCAGCTAGTCAAAATGCAATAAATGCACAAAGGTGCAGCATGCAAAAGGGATTCCATTGTTTTCTATACTAAACACACCAACACAAATGGGTTGCATAGAGTGGATGTGAAAGAGGGCTTATAGTTTAAAGGAGAACTAAAGTGCTCCTTATGCAAGGGTTGATTCAACATGGCAAATCCTTATATATTTCTTTACATGCTGCTCTTTTCTCTAGTGCCGCCTTCTGCTTCTTAGTTCTTTGATCTTCTTCCTTTCTTCAGGTTCTAGGGTCACAATCCCTTTCTGGTTAATGCCTCCTTTTCAAAATCACTGATGTATGCGAGCACAGGAGCAGTATTAGGTCATTTAGGTCATAATACTGCTTCTGTACTTGTTCACATCATCAATAAAGAAGAGGAGGCTAAAGTCTAGAGGATAATGGCACTGGAACTTAAAAAAAAGAAGACCAATGACCCAAGAAGCAGGAGGGAGCACTGGAAAAAAGAGCAACATCATTATATTATATTATATTAGGACCTCCCATGTTGAATCAACCCTGATAGAACAAGTATTTTAGTTCTCTTTTAAAGCATGCAGTACACTATTACTTTCAATACATATGTTGATTTGCAGGAACAAATTAGCATTGGAGGGATCTTCTTTATTCTTGCGCATTTATTTATGTTTTATTAGAAGAAATATGAAGACAAGATTTGCCTTATCTATACTATCCAGCAGTTTAATAGTCCTCATACAAGGAGATGCTGTCGTTATCACAATAAGCAGCTTGCCATATGATACATTTTCCTGTGTTTTTATACTCAGGAAATCCTTTAGAGGTCAAAGCATGTGGTGGTCATGTGTCAGCAGGATATAAAACATGGGGTTTTACCCCTTTGGTTAGTGAACCACACATGCTAGCTGAGGGATTCTCATGTACAAAAAACATAAAGCTATGGATAAAGGTTAGTGCACAGGCATCCTCCTGTCTTAGCAGTAATTCTTTACATTTTCATCTCCAGTATAATTCATAATAGTGGAACATAAGTGAGACCATCAGAACATTCAGACCTTGAACAAGTGGTGAATTGTTTATCTCTGATGTGGTAGGCTTTGAAAGCTAGATGGAACCTGGGAGCTTTCTCACTCCTGAATGATTCTTACCCAGCAGTAGAGAGCATGGGATTGTCTGTTTTCTTTGGTGGGGAGAAGGTGAAAAAGATAATGGCCTAGGTGTTCAAATTGTGTCTGCTGCTGGCCCCATATAATTACGTGGCAAACAAACAGGTGAATGTTATTCTTTATATGCTGTAAGATGAGAAGATGGCGTTAGGTGATAGATTTGGGCCTGGAGATTCTATACAGAGATTTTAGTGACAGATTCCTATCTCCCTGGTACTTCCACTGGTTGATTTAGATGTGCTTCCCGCATGGTGTCACTTTCCAATGTAGAAGCAAAGGTGTGTGTAAAATCAAGAGTTATATTTTCCGCTCCATTTGTTTCTATCGTTTTTTTTTCAATGGAAAAATAGCCAAAGTACTTATGTAAAGTATGGCTACTTTTCCATTGAAAAAAAAAAACAATAAAACAATTCAATTGAAATGCTTTGGTCAAAAAAAAAATCTATCGAAATGTTTTGATGGAACAGACGTTTTTGCATAAAAAAAAGCGAGACAGTAGAAAACAACCTTTTTTGATCTGTGTAAATTACACCCTAAGTGTAACTGCTAGATCAGTATTCATCTGACGATCCACAGCCCAGGATCATCAGATGAATACGTTGCCGCACCAGGTTAATTCCTGGTTATGTGAGTGACGTTGGTCCTCACAATACTACCCCCCCCCCTCAGAAGTTCACAGAACTTAACCGACTGCATTTTCCCAATCTGTACATGCGCAGTCAGATAATTTTGGCAAAATTTGTGAGGGGGAAGGTACTAGGTGACATTTGACATCATATACATAACCAGGAAGTA
>JAKJJM010044548.1:0-10999 GCA_021901965.1 Pipa carvalhoi
TCAGCTGAATATGGGTTGAAAAAGATTTGCAAGTCATTGTATTCTGTTTTTATTTACGATTTACACAACGTGCCAACTTTTCTGATTTTGGGGTTTGTAAAATCAGTTTGTATATGTTGACTCTTCATCATAATGTTCATAATTAGCAAGTGGAAATAAGCAAGTATTATTATGGCGAAATCTAAAAATGTCCTTTTTGCGATTTGTTGATTGAAAATATCTGGCCATTCCAAAAAATAACACACTGTGCAATCAAAGGACACTATGGGCGAAATTTATTTAACTCAGAAAGACCGCTATCGGTCTTTCCGAGATTCTTGCGGGACATGATCTCGCGAGAATTTTGATTGCACTATTCCGCAATCGGATCTTTCGACTGAAAGTTTAGCAGCCGTAGAACTTATGGCTACCTTTCGGTCGAAATACCCAATAGTGGAATAGTGAACGCGAAATCCCCGCGGGATGATCTCGCAAGATCATCTCTCACGAGGTTAAGCCCGAAAAGACTTGAATCCGAGTCTTTTTGGGCTTAATATATTTTGCCCTATGTGATTAGAGTTTCTCATACAGTGTTGAGTTGCATGTAAAGTTTTATTCAGAAAAACGGAAACTTTGACTCATTAAAAGAAGATTTGTTTTGTTGCTTTAGCAACAAGCAAAGGGGTTTGGCTTTGTTTTGTTCAGTGTATATCTTTTGTAATGCAGGTGTGGCATACAGAGCACAAAGACTAATGGGCATGCACTCAGATGCAAACCTTCTGAATGACGGCATTCACACGACAGGGAATCCCTGCACGCAATCAGTTTCTTACAGCCCATTTCACATTCTTTACTACATGTAGATGCATGTTCAATATGTCTGTCAGCCTTATGGAATTTTCCATATTGCATCTTAATATAACCACTAAAAACCGAAATCATTATCAATAAAGTGTTTTGCTAAGATTCCCCAAAACTAAAAAAAACAAAAAACGAGGATGCTGAAAAGAGGTACATGGTCTCTCCAAAAGGTGTAAGATTTATTTAATAGCCTCAGCATAACATCATATTCCTCTAATGTATAAAATAGGGATCATTTATCTGTTCCTAAACTAAGCTTAATAAATAAGATGTATTTCATGTATATTAGTTTGGGTGGCTTGTCACTTTCTTTTCTTGGATTTGTATTATTAAGTATTGTCTGGAGACCTACACAGGTGGAGACTACTCCAATCAGATGGCTGCTAGCTGGGGGAGGCATTGTTTGTTCATTAACATCATGCACACATTTTGTATTTATTCTTTATTTTCCTTTTAAAATGTATGACTGTAAGCAGGGAATTTTTTATTGCAACAATTAAGTATAAAGGGTAATAGGGAAGGCAGATCAGTAAAGGAAAAGCGTATGGGCTACAGACCAAATATATAGAAGTGCCAAACTAAATGGCGCTAAGCATGGATGACATGGGGCTCTGGTAACTACACTGTATCTCCTTGACCCTGCAGAACAATAGAAAAGGAGAAGGATGAGAGAAAAGGCACTGGCGATTTGGTTGGACAAGAGTAAAATGATTAAATAAGGAGCACTTTCCTTTTTGCATTACAAATCATATCAATTCTAGTTTTTTGTTTGTTTTTTTTTAAACTAAGGTTTAAAAACACATTTAGGTTTTGAATATAGGATTGAAATATTCCATATCTGAAAACAGTCAGGTTCTCCATGCGCATTATAAAGTCTACTTCCTTAGCTGAAATATAAAAGAAATGTTTCTGTTCTGTAACCTGCCTGCAGCTCTGGAGGATGATATATATATTGGTGGTGTGAAAATAAAGGGGAAATATGACTAACAATTAACTTCTGTAGTGCTCGAGTAACCATTAAGGTATGCCATTTTGTATACAAACAGTATTATTTGCCCATTTGTATTGGTTATTTGTGGTATCTAATCCTACTAGTTTGTCTGCTGAAAAAGTAACCTGCAGTCACCAAATTATGATAAGAAATGGTCTAGGTTTGTGCTGAATGATGCTTGGGGAAATGCTGAAGTCTAAGGGAAAGCAGTATTGAATTGCACAAAACTCTGCATGTAGCGTACAATGGCTCCTTAATAAATAATCCACATTTAGAAGATAAGGAACTACAGTACAGCTCCATAGCCCAGTACACTAAATGCAGTGACAGGAAACAGGGAAGTAGGAGGAACAATATCCGTTTGATTCAGAGAATTCCTTTTCTTTTTCAGTGGAATGACAGTATTCCAGTATGAAGCTGCCACACTAGCTGGGAAACAATACTAGGCATTACGTAAAGAAATTGTAGTAGTGCAACTGTGTGTTACACTGACGTACCACTCTACCAGATTATGGAAAAAGGAGATGATGACTATTCACTGCCGGGAAGGCAGTAAACCAAAAAACAAGGAGGAGCCTGATTTATCTGGCAATGTAGCAAGACTGGATTTCTTTAATGGGTGTTCCTATTACTACACACTAATAATGACTCAGTGATGTCAAATAAACACTGTCACCATAATAACCTTAGCAACAACAAAAGCAGACATTCTTTCTTTGCAAAGCCTCAACATGGGTAATTCCATGATTTGTAAATTGTACATGGATTGCAATTAGATAATGTTAAAGTCTATCTGATAAAATGTATATGTAACATTAAGGGGCTTACTTATTAAAGTAAGAATTGAGCTGTCAAAGTGTATTCGTCTTACCTCAGGTCAGAAAAGGAACAGAAAATTGACAGTTCTCATTTCAGTTTGTATAAATGGAATATACATCTTTAGCACAAATAAAAGCATGTAAGAGCATGTTTTGTATCAGGGCCCCTTATGTAATATGAATACTACAGTATGCACCTGTATACTATGTCATTCAGCTAAAATCATTCCAGCTGTGCACACTAAAAGTTACTTGTGATAGAATCATATCAAGGATGAATTTTAATATAATTATGCAATATAATTTTATACAATTTTTCTAAATTATTTATCATGGAAAATAAAAGGGGATCTCCATTAAAGATGAATTGAAATCTCCAAATCACATTTGTTCATTTAACCTACATGTCAGCAACACAATAAACCCCACAGTATTTCCCTTCCAAACCAAATAATACATTATTTCTCAAGCACACTGCAGCCTTTTCAACAATTTAGCTCCAAGCCCTGCTGAGAAAGCTGTTGTCCTGGGAATTGACTTTGTTTATTCTAAACAATACCAGAATAATTTAAAAAAAAAAAAAATACTTTATCCAGTGTAAAGTGATTAAAAAAAACTTTTCAACTTTTAAAAATATTGCCCCAGGTTTGATGATGTGTCAGGGTTCAGTAGCATATTAATGAGGGCCCAATATGGCTGCCGTGAGATACTATCACCAGCATTTTTTTAGATAGTGATACAGGCCAAGTGTACTGATTTGCTGCTTCATTTTATAGCAGTTCAGTCAGGCAGGCCCTGTACTTTCAGCATATCGGTTATGGTTAGGGTACATTATTTCTTCTTTAATTCTGTTTTCAATGTACTTGCATTGCGTTGTCAAAATAGATTTTTAAGCAGCCAATCATAACTCTTTGCAATGCAGTTTCAGCTAACTGCAAATGATGTCGATCTTGCTAGGTCTAGTAACCATCTGAACAATCTCAGTAGAGATCCGGCTGGTAAGACAGTGACAGTTTTTCAATTAACTTTTCTCTGGAGCCACTTTAGAAAATGAAATGCAGTTTTTTTTTTTTTACAATAATAGTACTGTGAAGGCCCCACTACTTTGAGATAATGTAATTATTACCCTAAACTGCTTCCGTATGCATATGTAAGTCAAATTCTTATTTAGATTGTAAGCTGTCGGGTTAGGGACCAACATCACTTTGTATTTCACAAAGAATTTAACCATGATCTGCTTTTGTGCTATATATAAGCACTTACCACCTTGTCTGTATAATTAATATTTTGTTAATATTGTCAGAGCTGCGTTACCTACTAGCACAATTAAAATAACCTTACATACTACAAATTCTGCACCACTGCAATAGGAGATGTGATAAAAAAAATTATTTCCTTTGGTGTTTGTAATACTGATGCTTACAATAAACGAGATGTGAAATTTGATTATTGTTTTGAAACTGTGTGTTCCTCTAAATGACAGAAATAAGGATTTCAGAAAGCCCCTTAAATATTCAGCATTATTTTTGTGTTTGGCCAAGGGATAAACAAATGATCTAGTCCTGCAGCTTTGTCAAACTGTGGCCCCTGAATCCCAGTAGGTTTCTCTTTATTTGGTCCAAGGGGGATGGCACTGCAAGGGGAAGGGGGTACTGATCCTGTATGGGGCCCGTGGTTCTTAATGTACCGGTACACCCCTTAATTTCATATTTACCTCAAGTCTGTCTTTTTCTGGCATTAAGGTGGATTGCAGTATACATCATCCTGGTATTTATACCTGTAGGTATTTTACAGGTTTGTTGTGCAGACAATTTGTGAACTTGTTTGGATTGCTCTATTTATGGAAATTAAATAGTAAACCCTCAATGCAATATCACCGTCCTGCACTTAAAGTGGAAGCAGTACAGGTGTAGAATATTTTTCTCTGAATTAGTATTATAGCAATCTTCCAAAACACTAAGGGCCACATTCCGGTAAGTCCGAATCTCCCCAATTGAAGTTATTTTAGCGATCATTTGAGGCGCGTTGTCAAAATTGTCACGGACGTGCTTCAATATGCTTGAAGAACAGGCGAACAGCGACAGACAAAACTCTGCTCGCCTGTTCTTCAAGTGCATATTGAAGCGTATCCGTGACAATTTCGTCGATGCGCCTCAAATGATCGCTAAAATCACTTCGATTGGGGAGATTTGGACTTACCGGAATGTGGCCGTAAAACCAAGTTCTTATGTCAACACTCCATATATTTGGAAGAACTATAGTATTCAGATATAAAGTCTACCACAAGAGGGCATGCCTGTAATAATAAACTCTAGATATGCTTTTTTCTTTTTCTAATTGTGGCATTTATTAATTACGGATTGCATGGTGACTGGCTGCAGTAATTTCAAAACTGAAACACATGGATATATGGCCAGTTATATAAAGCACTGTACTCAGTACCTACAGAAACAGGCGTGGAAAGAAGTTTGCGTTAGTCTTTTATAAATTGCATATTGAGTCTTTTAAAACTAACTGACAAATAAAAAGATGTACAGAATATTAATCTGCCCAATAAAGTTTGCATACTTTTACCCAGAATTCTATTGTGCAGGTTTAAGAGCTACTGTGCACACCTATGTTTTATTTAATTCATTACAGTGCATCTTCCCTAGCAGCAAGTAGACAAATGGTTGTACTTTATAATTGAGGACAAATCTATATTACACACACACAGCTGCAACCCAATTTGCCAAATGCAGAGTGTGTTGCATCGGGTTATGTATTGTATACAATTTCTTTTACCGTTGCTGTTATCTGGTATCGGCATAATGCAACCAGTGACATATGTGATACCTCAAAGTGCACCTGGAAGCAAGATTGTAGCTGTACTGATCGCTCTCTGCAGTTAAAATTCATCCGGTATACTGTCCCGAAGGCTTCCATTACAATGAGATTGGTTTTATCATGGCTAATATTCACACTAAGGCTTCTAGAAAATCACATTTCGGATGATCTTATTGTCTCATTTACAACTTCCTGCTACCATGGACAGCTCATGGTCACTAAGAATCACTAACGTTTGTAGGACACCTCACCTGCTTAATTTTAAGCTGTATATTGACTATATTAAAAGTTATATCAAAACACAACTTTAGTAGGTTGTATATAGACATGGTTTCAGGAGCCCTTGGTTGATGGAAAGATTTTTATGAAACTGCCTTTCAGTCTCCCACATGGGATTTGAAGTTTAAGAATCCATTGGCTTGCCCAGTTCTCTAGTTATGAGCTGTATGTCTATTATCTCTAGATATGAGCAGTATGTCTGTTACTAGTGCTAAAACAGCTTCCTCTGTGGTCTTCCTGTCACACAGCAAAGTTGACCTATTTTTGCATTTGTCTTGGCGCCTTCCGCCTTTTTATACCATGCAGTTTATCAGGTAGTTTCCCATTTACCTCTACTTATACACTTGCATTAGCATGCAGCAAGTTTAGGTCTATCCACCTACTGCCATGGAATCTACATTAAAAATTCCAGCGCCAACCTGAAATGATACAGACTTTTTCTGTACCACAATTGTCATTAATCTCAGTAATGAACATAAGCCTGATTCTGGAATAGATAAGACTGTTTGTTGCCTGTACAAATAAAGTTTGAAATGTCTTTATTAGTATTAATATATCATTATTTTGTAATACGGAGAGTGCCTTGATTAGATATAGCAATCTGAGGAAACTACTGTTTTTATGCAGATCCCAGAAAAAAGGGTATGTTAAAATGCTGCCAGGATTTGAGCTCAGTAAGCACTTTTTAATGCAAGTGGTGATATTTAAAGGAACAATCCAGTTACTTGTCCATCTAATTGCCACTTTTAAATACAAGCTTTTTTCAATATAGATTATTTAGACATTTTTAGCAGTTTTTTTTTTTAACCTACAGCCATTTTATTACAGAATCATATCCTCTTTCATTTAATTTCTCTTCAGCTGATCAGTTTCATGTCACTAACAAGATCCACAAGCTTGAGAATTCTGGGAAAAATAATCAGAATCAAGTGGGCAACAGCTCTCTAAGGTTACACACCTGCAAAATTCTGATAGGTTACATAGAATTCTTAAGCATTTCAGTCAATTCCTTGACTTAAAGGGACACTAAAGCTTTTGAAAAAAAAAAAAAAAAGTGTTTTCTATTTATTGGCTGCCTAGTATAAAATACCAAAAGTGTTAAAACAACAGGTTTAGGCCGATTTTGCAGATCATAGGAATAGATGAAAAATCAGGCACTTTTAACAGAAATATCCGCTAACCGTAGCCCTTCCTCCTGTTACCACTGTGCAGACTGTTACTTGTGTGAAGCATTTAATTTAACTAAATTTCCTTTAGAAAGTGAATATTAGTTTCAGGAGTGAGGAGCATGCTCAGTTACTGGGCTTACTCTTGACTAAGGGGTGAGGGTCTAGGATTAGCTGAAAACCTCTTCTCAAAGTGCTTGTTTTTTCTTCAATTGCAATAACTATTCTGCAAAATCAGTAAGTCTAAACCTGTCATTCTAACACATGTTGTACTTAAAGCTAGGTGGCCAATAAAGAGAAAGCTATTTATTTACAGGCTTTAGTGTAACCTTTTAAGATTCCAAACTGAACTGCTGGAGATGGAAGTAGGTGAGAAAGAGAAGAAGCTTCAGTAATAAACTGACTGTAATTGAATAGGATAGAACTAGCAAATGATATATATTGCAAAATACATTTATTTAACAGTGCTATATTGACAGGCAAATAACTTTCTGACTAAACTGTTCCTTTAAAGGGACACAAAGGGTTCTTGAGGGTGGAATTACTTGCCAATAGGGGTTTTAGGCTCCAGCGCTGCCTCAGGCTCTCTGCTCTGCGTACCACTGCTATCCTCTTTACTTCCTGCTGCCTGTTGGATTTTCAGCAAGTTGGTCATGCGTAGAAGCAGTTTTACATCAGAATTCTGCTTTTGTGTATGTTGAACCCGCCAAAATCCAACAGGAAGCAGAGGTAGGCAGAGCAGAAAAGACTGGCTTGGTATTGAGAGTAGGAGGCAGCACTGAAAGTTAAAACCACTATTTGTAAGTATTTTCCCACTTAAGAATCACGCCTTGTACTAACAAGCTTTAGTTCTCCTTTGAGCCAAAGGGCTTGGTATTGAGAGCAGGAGGCTGCCCTGGAGCCCAAATCTCCTATCAGTAAGTATTCATACACGCACCGATAAGAATCAGCTCTACTACTAACAAGCTTTAGTTCTCTTTTAATCCCTTATTAAATCAATATGTCTAAAAGATGACAATGTGATAAAACTTAAAGCGTTAAGATATTACTCACCATAAAAAAGTTTTGAGCTCCTGCATCAAGTTGTTTCCCAACAGTCCAAGGCATCCATTTTGTTGTCTTAGACAAACCCCCTGCCTCTCCATATAATGCAGCAGCTTATAGCCTCTTCATAGTGAGCCATATCTCAGTGGTAAACTTTGTGATCTTATCTATCAGGCCTATCAATTTTAGTAAGGGATTAAGCCAAAGTTTAGATCATCTTTAAAATACCTTTCTCAAGTTATCCGTCTTTACATGCCTAGGCAGGGCAATCGGGACATAGAATCTATTTTGGTCCCTCTACCGCAGTGGTTGTCAACCTTTTTATTGCCACGACCCTTTAGTACTAAATATTGTCGCGGTCGCAATTTTACAATGAGAATATTGTCGTGGCCTTACTATGGGAATGCTGTCGCGGCTTTACTATTGCAGTTTTACTATGAGTATATTGTCGCAGTTTTACTATGAGTATATTGTTGCAGTCGTGGCTTTACTATGGTATTCCAATGGTCTTAGACGACTCCTGGAAAATCGTCAATCGACCCCCAAGTTGAGAACCGCTGCTCTACCGGGACAAAGGTGGAGGGACTAAAATAATAATCACTGCTTTTCTCTGAGCATGCTTAACCAAATCTCTCTCCACTATACCATAAAGCATTATTGAAATGCATTGCTATGTAGCCAGGTACCACATCATTGTAGAAAGAGCACTGTTACTAATGGCAGTTAAAAACAATAAGGCTGGGTTTTGGCAAATTTTACTCAAGGTTTAAAAAAAAAAAAAAGCCTCTGGCGAAAAAAAAAACGCTGAAAATACACACATATGAAAAAACATTGAAAGTAATGACGCTTAGCAATGCCACAATAACCTTTCATAGAGAAGAATATACGCTAAGACCCTTCATGTTTTATTTTTCCAACTGTGTAAAATGCAACGTGAAAAATGTAACATGATTAGTAACAATAGGAATTTAATAATAGCATTCACACCTGAGGACAACGTGTAGGGAAATTTGCCGGTGTGAATGCACCTGGGTTTTTTTTTTCAATGTGACTTTTTTTTTTTTAAATGCCAGAGTGAATGAACCCAGCCTAATGTAGCTTGGATTTCTATAATGCTTGCAGTTTCCAAAACTTCCCTGCAGCAGTTCAGCTTCTCGAAAGGTAATATTTGAATAGCAGCAGCAGATAATCTTTAAGTTACATAAATTAGGCAATTTATAGAGAAGGATTTCCTGCTATGTTATGTGCAGTGAAATTGGACATTTCTTGTCACTAGAATGAATGCCATGGGGAATAAGAGCAGCGCCGTAGTTTGGAGAATTAGCCAGAGATTCGTTCCCTTACCATTATTGATGGGCTGAAAGTACAGAGTCTGCCAGCCTAAACCCCTTTATATTGAAACAGCAAATCAGGACCTTTGGGCTGTAGTGCTATCGTATATAACCACTGGTGCTCGTATGCCATTGCCACCATATTGGATCCTTCTTAAAGGGTAAGTAAACCATATCTATTAAGAAAGCCCTATTTACCTATTGTCAAGCATTATAAAGATTAAGAAACCCCTGACTCATCTCTTAACACAGCAGGGCTCAATATCCCCCTGCAACTGCATTGTCTCTGTGAAGGAGTTCTGTGTATCGGAAGTTTAAGCTTGTAGCCACGCCCCTGACTTCTCTTTTCACAGCTGACCCCTTATCTGCCCATGCTCGGTTATAAACAAGCTTTTTAGATAAAGAGAAGGGGAGGGAGATTCTGACACTCTGAAGAGTGAGTGATGTCACTCAGGGGGCAGGGCTTATCAGCAGTGCACAGGAAGAGTCTACACAGAATGGGAGGGCGGGCAGGGTTGTTTAAACAAGAGACAAGTACTACTGATCCCAAAACCGTCTTTACATTTTAGGGGGTCATTCCGGTAGCTCCAAATTTTCTGTCCCGAATTCACTTATAGCGAACTCCCATTATAAAGTCGCGACCACAACAATTCTCCCATTATAAAATCGCGACCGCGACAATTATCTAAATCTGTATAGTAAGGTAGAACATTTAAAGGAAAGTAGACCCTGTTTTTAAGGACCCGTAGCAACCAAAAAAATAAAAATTATCATTTGGACTAACATGGCAGTTATCTTTAAAGGTAAATTAATGACATATTTCCATGTTTTTATCTTTACTTATAGTAGCCATTTTGTTAAACAGACATCACCCGGTGCCCTTGTTTTCTGTGGAGCTTTAGATACAAATATTCAGGAAGTGCACCAAAAAAAACCAATTTCTTTACCAGTGGTGGCGAATCTATGGTACACGTGTCGTTGTGACCGCTGCTCACCTTGTTACTCCCAGCGAGTGCTCCTGCTGTGCAGGCCGCGGACCCGACCTGACAGTTTTCAGGTCGGATCCACGGCCTACGCTGAAGGAGCGCTCGCTCACCCACAGATAGGATAGCCGCGGCAGAGCTCCTCCCCCAACGCAGGCGTGATGACGCGGGCGCTGGTGAGTGACATCACCTTTTCAGCACTTGGTGCTAAAAAGGTTCACCGTCACTGTTCTATACTATAATTATAGTTTTTTAATTTATTTTTCTTTTAGTGAAAGTTCAGAATAAATATATAGTACCCTTAAATGCATTTGAGGTATTTACATTTTTTGGTTTTACTGTTTTGGTTTGGTTTTATTTCACTTTATTTCCCATGTACTTACTGTCTGCTCTGCCAAGGTAAAATGACATATCCATAGACTTCACTGTGCTCCTCAGTGGCCATCCTGTCATGAACAATGTTCACCTGGTACTAAAGAGCTATAACTTTTAAACGGTTCTTGGAAAACTTTGTTTCAAATATCCTTCCCTGATTGGTTTTATGTCTCTGTAAGTCTAGTCTTTTTATTGTATGTATGTATGTATAATTTTATTTATAAAGCGCCACAGGTTTACGTTGTACAATTCAACAATACAAATATAGTACAGACATGGGAAATGTGCATTACACAATACAAGCATAAAGACACTTTAAGTGCCGGGTTGTGATTGACACAGGAGG